>JAGTTD010000005.1:23456434-23647046 GCA_018398585.1 Simmondsia chinensis
TCAGAGGTTGAAGCCTTGTCATGATTCTAGAAGATCAACAACTGGTGAAGTGAGGATGGAATACAATAATTGGCTTGCAACCAATCCCTACCAACCAAAGCATTATAGCTCGAGGTAATTTCCACCATGAAGAAATATTAGCTTGCTTAAGCTGCCACAGTTAAGTCAATGGGGATGATTCCTTCAGATTTGGTGGTAGCTCTAGAAAAGCCACAAATCACCACATCTTAGGTGATTAAGTCTTCTCGAGACTTACCAATAACCCCCAACATATATGAAGGCAAGACATTGATAGCCGCGCCATTATCCACCAGGACCCTGTTTATCAGAATGCCATCGAATTTGTCCTTGATATATAGGGGCTTGACGTGTTTATGGCGGTATTGGGCCAATCAAACATTATCTCCATCATGTCAAGTGGATCATCAAGCAATTTGGATGTTGAAGCATTAACTGAAAAAGATAAAGGGCCAATTACAGCTTTTAGTGGCTTCTACTTTAGCCATGAGCTCAACTTGAGGCTTCTCACTTGATGCTATTACATCACCCTCGAGACCTTCTTGGGTGTCGGCTGCCATGAGTTCCAATGGAAGGAGTAAGGTAGTTCTAATGTCCACCTTCTCAGGCAACATCCCGAATTGAATTTGGACCCCTTATTCTGTCTCCTTCTCAGGGCTATCGCCATGGGTGTATTCTATCTCTATTGTTGCGGGACACTATTAGTTGGTATGTCCGATTCTTGAGGTTGGTTGTTGCGATCAACCTATGAAGATCAAGACTCCTCCATGGCTTAGGGGAAGTCTTCTTCATGGAAGTTATTTTCAATATAGACTATGTCGGGCTAGGTTAATGCTGAGAGGGGAGTACTCCTCATCATCCTCATCTGATTCCTGAACTAGGGGTTCCTTGGTAAGGTGATCCCACCAAGCTTCTCGCCCTTCCAAAGACGAGAGACTAGCCCACCTTTTGAATTTCTTATGAGTTGGCCCCTTACTAGTAGTCAAAAGCTTGGACCCAATCATTGGATCCTTGAGATCAGTGTGCTCAGCCTTTTTACCCTTGCAAACCCTAGCTTCTTCTTAAGAAAGCCTAGTTAGGCAGGAATCAAGCGTGATTCTATGCTGAGTTGCCCTCTTACATATCCGTCTTCATTTCTGAGTTTGAGTTAAGTTGGAGGGACTAGCTACCTCTTGATTGAGTTGATTCTGCCTCCATACATTACCGAACCTGACGTCTAATGGATGATAACCTGACTTTTGGGGTGCCTAGCTGGTATCCACGTCTAATAAGGTGTACTCCAGGTTTATCTTTGGGTACCCTATCCTCATGAAAATTTGAGTCTTCGGCATAAAGCCTTGAGAACACCCAAACGATGGCATCTTTGATTGAAGAGCTACCCTTTTCTTTGGAAAAAGGTTTAGCTTCTTCATTTTGAATACCAACTTATGACCACAACCTCCACAAAGGTCATAAGTGAGTACTTGGAGTTTCTTTGGCTTATGCTTTCTTGAGGCAAAACTGTTTGTCAATGGTCATCTGGGAAAATTACCATGGGTAGTTCTTCTTCCTTAGACAGAGGAATGGTGTCTTCCTCTAAGTTCTTCTTTGTGAACCTTCTGAACGATTCACAATCGCATGTAGAATGTTCAACCATGATACATTTATAGTGGTCTTCTGGCAATTTCAACATGGTTTGATGAAACCTCAGTGTTCCTAGTTCAAGCAGCCTATCGAACAAAGTGTTGGCCACGGTCAAATTCCTTTTGTCCGCATCCATGCTGCATAACAATTTATCATTAATCTAGCTGTTATTAAAATGGTAAAGGTTTATTATCTCCACTACATTAACCTGGGTAGGATTAGGAAAAGAATCTTAATCGAGACCCACATGTCCGTCTCTCAGGAAGATCAATTCTCTAGCTTAGATGGTATCTTGAACTACGTTTCGAAAGATCACACATTTCTTTGTTGAATGAGTTAAAGAATCATGCCACTTATAGTATGCCTTCCCCATATTCGAGTTGGGATCCAGTTTTCTGTGTTTACCCCCAATCTTAAGTTTATTATTTGGCTCAAGCCAATCGAATATTACATCGACACTAGAGAAGTCAAATGAATACTTTTTCCAGTCTTGGGACTGGTACGACTTCCTGGATTTAATATCCTTCTTGATCAAAGGATTACAAATAGCGGGAGGTCCCTTGACGTACCCAGCTACATCGATTTCGTATGGAGGATCTTCTTCCTCTTTAATTAAGTCGTGCACGTATGTCCTGTGCAAACTATTTTTCCGAAGGCTTTTTTTTTAAGACTGCCTCGTATCTAGCGGCACAATCTGCTAGCTAAAGAAGTACTGTAAATTTAGAGCCTTCAAATTTCTTTCCAAATTCAATGTCTAAGCCGTTTAGAGCTAGCTTGGAGTATTCGAGCTCAGGAAGAGCTACTGTGCATTTTAATTGAGCTTGCTTGAACCAATATACTCTTCCACTGAGTCGCCTAACGTTCGTCTAGAGGTGGCCGCGGGCCGAGCTGGGCAGGGCCTAGGCTTAAGCGCTCAGGCCTCACGGTAAACCGGCCAGCCGCACCCCCAGATTTTTTCTATTTTTTTAATATCACGAAAATTGGACACAAAAATGACACTAGTGAGATTCGAATCCCATACCTCGAACATATAAGCCTTACAAATTACCATGTGAGCTCTAATTTTTTTGCTTTTATTGGATAAACAAACTATAGAAGGCATACCCATACCTAATACAACTGCTCCTGTGTTTAGTTTAATATTTTTAACTATTTTTCACAAATATACATATCTCAAAATATTTTTTTTCTAAACAAACTATATAAGGCCCGGATGGTCAGCCCCTTTCTTTTGAGATATATACAATTTAATATTTTCTTTACCCTAATATATCACAAAAATGTAGTAACTCATATGGTGGGGGCTTTGCCTAACATGCGGGAGGTCTGGTTCGGATCCTCCCACCCTCATAGTGAAAACCTATTTTGGGGGAGGCTCGGCCCGACCTGGGCGGGCTCGAGCCTCCCCTCTTTTGGGGGGCCGGAGCCTGGCCCAGGTGAAGGGCGAGCCGAGCAAACGAACAAGCCCAGCACAGCCCACTGGCCACCTTTACTTTTGTCTCATTCAAGCCAAGTTTAACATGGAAGTTCCTAACTTTATTCTAGGGAACTGGGCCTGGAAATATCTGGCCATGTGGTCCCAACAGTAAATAGAATTAGGCGGGAGGCTGATATGCCATTGGAAAGCGGTCCCAGTCAACGAACTAGGGAACAACATTAATTTGAGATATTGGTTATCTGCTACTTCCCTACACTAGCAATTGGATCTCGCCCAGTGCTCGAGAGTAGAAACAGTCCCTTCTCCTAAGAATAGGGAAAACTTGGGTATTTTATATCCTCGAGGACAAGAGTAAACCCTGTCAATGTAGTCAGGATACGGTTTACTGTACAAGGGCCTATTGACCCTTGAAAGGCTGATAAACAACTCAAAAGCGGTCCTAATCAATGAACTAGGGAACAGGCTTAGTTTAAGATGATGGTTATCTGTTGCTTCCCTACACTGGAAATAGAATCTCGCCAAGTGCTCAAGAGTAGAAACAGTCCCTTCTTCTAAGAAGAGGGTAAACTTGGGGATTTTATATCCCCGAGGAAAAGGGCAATCCCTACCAATGTAGTCAAGGTAAGGTTTACTATACAAGGGCCTATTGACCCTTGTGAGACCCGATCCATACATTTTCTCAATGAGGGCGGCCAATTGATCCTGGAGGGGAAAATTAGGCACATGATTATGCACCTGTCACTACCCCCCAAGTGAGTAGGGATCTTGAGGAAGATCTACGGGATACCCCTGAGCACCTGTCACAATTGGATGCAAGAACAATTGTTGTCCCCTAAACCCCGAATAAACCCTTTGATCATACTAGCCATGTGCTTGCTTATCCATGAAGTATGTCCCAGAAAGACCTAAGTCACATGGCGCGCCTGGAGGCACACCAGTACCAACAGGTTATTAGTTCGTCCTTGTCTGATCAATCCCTAAGTTGTGATCTTGAGGACTCGGGTGGTTAATTTTCCCCCTAGTATGGTAAGTTTGAAGAGTTCCAGGGTGAGAAGTCTGGTTCCTATAGGGACCTGACCTTACACTCCTCGTTCAAGGCCTTGAGGTAACCTCCGCTGCTTAAGGAGGGTGTGAACTATTATACCTCCCTGCCTCAGGGACTAGTAACAACAATGTAGTAGGATTGGGGTCCCTCATGGTCAAAGAGAAACTCTAATTGGAATGCCCTGTAACTCCATGGGGCACGCTTTCATTTTTATGGCTTGATTCCAAGCGTATTACACATGGGTTAGCCACAGATAGGTTTTCCGTTCTCTTAGGGACCATAATAGTCGACCTGAGTGATTAGTAACTGCGAGCTCGAGGGAGTCACACGCGGGTAACCAGTTGGCACTGATGGAAGGGATGAAGGCCTTAGTTGTCTGACATCCTCCCTAATGGCTTAGATCAAGCCACTATGAGTCTCATCTTGTCTAACCAAAATAGGCTCAACTTCAACCACAGCTTTCCTAGTCGCATCCTTAGCTGTAGGAGTAGCAATAGAGGACAAGGTTGAGTTCATTTCTACCAAGACTCTATTAGTTTCTTTGTACAGCCATTCATTCATAGAGGTTCCAACGTCATTTTTCAACTCTCAGAGCAGCAGAGTTTTCCTACGGAGCCGCAAGATTATGCTCTATTTCAGCACGTTATCTCTCGAAGGCTTCTCTCATTGTTGGTTAAACCCTCTAGTCCACAATCTCTAAACGACGCTTAAGCATAGCCATGAAAGTCTTGCAAGAATAGCCATCGAGCCCAATTCGTTCATTTTTGGGATGTCATCATCACCACCACTTTAGCTACTGTAGCTAAGACTCATTTCATCCCTTCAAGATATGGGACTTTGTTCTAGAGGATGCTAAAGCAGGGACCTAATAAGGGCTAAGCCTTCTGGTTCCTCGTGCTCGAGGACACTTGACCTCCTAGTTCTGACCATTGGCGAATGGCCGGTAACTACGTCTTGGCAATATAAGATGGGCCAAAGACGATGAAGTCTCATTTTAAGCCTCCCACAGTGATTGCCAAAAGGCGAGTTTGCACTATTTTGTTTTGAGTGATGCGCGTCCAGTACAAAACAAACGTGCAAAAGGGACTCACTGTGACTAGGAAATAAGTCTAATTACGAAACCGCACATCTTTGACCTCAACCACTCACCATCTTCGGCGAAAGGGTTGTGGTATGTTGGTGTATCTGACTTCTGTTATACTGTGAGTTTACTTATGCATCAATTAATAAGAAATTGTTAAGTATTTTTGTGGATTTTACATATTTATTATGATAGAAAAATGAAGGATATGGACATAACTAAAGTGGCAGTTACAGTGATGGAGCAGGGCCAGCAAACACCATTCCTCATACACATAAAAGTCGGGAGCTGGGGTGAAGACAAACCCAAAAGCTCAGCAGTCCACTTACAAGCCCGAGTCAATCAGGTTTTCAAGTCTAGCACCCTTGACTTATAATAACTTGAATGAGTTTAGGTCTACCAAGATTAAGGAGGAGCAAATCGTATCTAGGTCACTGAATTGGGACTAATGCAATTGAGGGGCAAGCCTTGGCCGTCAAAACTCTAATCAATGGTGCGAACCTAAGTTCACCTGACTTATCAAGCAGGGACATCAATGTTAAGACCAACGCAATCAAGTGACAATGCCTTGGCCATCAAAGCCTTAAACTAAAGCCTCAAATCTCAACTTGTCGATTTGTGGGAACCGATTAAAACTAAAATGTCATACCTGAAGCCTGAGAACTGTATTACTAGGGGGTAAGTACAACAAATATCTATATTACGATACGCCTAGCTAAGCTACGCTACTTCTAGGAAAAGAACACAAGTGTGCTATGAAAAACCTGAAGAATTTTTGTCTTGAGTGTACGTGTACTACTTTGGACTGGCATAGAGTCCTTTATTTATAGAAAAAGAAAATAACTGTTGCTCCTACCTTCATGGAAACTTCACCGACGTCTAGGCACTAAGCTCTTCTTCTACATGCTCTTACTCTTCTCCAACGTGTCTTGAGTTTTGGAGGAAAATCTTTTTTTTTTGATAAGTTAGTGTATATATATCAAAAAATTGCATCGATGTACGTCCATACATGAGTACGAGGGGCATACCCCAAGCTGGCCGAAGCCTATAAAAGCAATCAAAAAGAAAGCAAAACACGCAAAAGCAACAAAGAGGAAAAACAAAGGAACATCAAAGAAACTCCTAAGTACAAACCTCTAAAAAAGGAGACAAGGAAAAACAATGAGTACATCAATACATCAAAGTAAATCCGAAGCGAGTGAGATGATAAAAATCTGGATTTCTTCTTGCCCTTAGATTTCTTGTTGCTAACTTGAGGCTGCTTCTTCGAAGCCGCTCTAGTCATCCAACATTCAATCTGAGGATGAACCGCTAAATTCTCTTCAGGCTCAACAGTAGTAGCAGTGTCCATAGTGTCAGAAGATGTGTCCCGGTCACTAGAACTCACAGCGCAGTTACTTGGAATACTTGCTTCCATGTTCGTGCCACAAAAATCGGGCTCCACAAGCCCAACTAAATTATCTTGAGCGTCCATTATTTCAACTGGGATCATAGCACAATTCAAATCCTCCTCATGGGTAGACGAATCTGAATCCAACCGAAATTTTCGAGAGGCCCAAGCAGTCACCGACCCAGGTGGCGGTGCTGGCCTAATACCCGTACTAGGCTTTGAGGCCCAGTACGGGCATACGCCCCCCCCCCCCCCCCCCCCCCCCCCTCTCCTCAGCATGGGGGGACCGTAAGTGAACTGGGCCTTAGAACTCCCCCTCTCAGCATGGGGGAGTTGGGGAGATCGAGGCCCAACAGTGAGAAGAGCAGGCCAAGTGGACAAGGGGATGTTATGATCGAGACTAATCTCAAGTCATAACCTAGGGAAAGGATAGAATCAAAGAGAATTAGATGAGAAGAGAAGTGAAGGGGATGAGAAATAGAGAGAAGGTTAGATGAGAAAGAGAGGTTATCTCAAAGAGATAGTTGTATTGATTAAAACTGCCATTACAATAGATGAGGTCCACTACTTATAGTAATCTCAAGCTAACTAACAACTTGACCTTAAGCTAATACATGACTTCACTAATAGCTAATACATGACTCTATTACATTAATGCTACTAGAATATCATCAAAGACTTATTCTAATTACAACCATGATCTAGTAACACTCATTTTCAAACACCCATCTATTACAGTCATGACAATACTCCCCCCTGTAAAGATTCTTGTCTCAAGAATCTAAGATGAGAAACCTTGAAGAGCACTTACTGTTGTAGAAGGAATAGCTGAAAGTAAGGGACACTTGCTAAAATACGCATCTGAAGACATCTAGGTAATGAAATCTGCAACTGAAAAGCACTTGTTGATGCAAATTTGAAGCAACTCCAGCCAATAGCACTCATCTGGAGGTCTACCCAGATCATACCACATCATCCCAACACCAACACCCATTAACAGTTCATGGAATCTCCTAATGCAATTAACGCAGCTCAATAGCACCCTCTTGCTGCAGAAACATGAGAAAGATAGAGTGTTGAAACAAGTGAAAGACAAAGTGTGCATCAGCTGCAACTGAGCTGCAGATCCTCCTATTGTACTGCTCCAACATAACACCTCGCTTGTATTGTGCAGGGAAAAGTATCCACATGTTCTCGAGTTCATAATGCTTCCAAGGGTCCAGCTAGCATATTCAATTGACCCATCAACCTTCCCTGATATTGCTAGCAGTGAGAGACTGAATTATGCCAAGAACCAACAACATCTTCTTTAAAATTTATTTATTACAAGTTAAATTTGATCTTGGATGGCATAGAATTCTCTACCTCTTCTTTTATTGCTCCTGCACAATCCACACAAGCTTCTTTAAGTTGCCAAAACATAATGAAAGTGCACTAAGAACATCTGATTCTTGTTTCCTAGTGCAACACATTTTTTTCAGATTGAGCACAAATGCCTCCAATCTTGTTTGAACCTCTTGGATTTTCCAGCCTCCATTCAATAGGCTGCAGCCACAATGATGTAGATTAACAATATAGGATCCCACAGCCATGAACACAAGTGAGAATGCTAAATAATTCAGCCCCTGGCCCCAATAGAACTTCAGAACAGATGCAAACATCACATGAGCAAGGGCTGGTCTGAGCTTGACTTTCCTACTGTTATGTAAGCTAATTTCGGCTAGAATTGAACTTAATCTTCCATAGACAAGTTGAGCTACTGCTTCAACTTGTAAACAACTTCGGTTAATCCTCAATTTGCAACATACAACAGCATACTCTTGCAACTGTGAGACAGAACTCCAAAATTCTGCATCTTCAATACTGATTTTTGCTTTGTTGAACTCAGCTTCATCATCTTGTTCCACCTCCCTTGCTTGATCTGGACTAAGAGCAGCTTGTTCAACTCTCTGTTGCAACCAACCCAGCGGAACTATCAACAGATGCTGCAGCCATAAGTCGCAACAGAACACCAAGCTAGAATTCAGAACTTTTCTTAAGTCCCCAGTAGCAACTTTACTTCTTTGTGTGCACCAACCATCTGAATTTTGCAGCTTACAACTCATGAACTTCAACTCCTTCTCAAAACCTCTAATTCCATTTTGAATTCCTTGTTGTTTACCGCATTACAAGGGCTCATACAGATCTGCTTCTACTTCTGCAGTAACCCAGCTTGAGAGATCTTGGTTGAATGGCTCAATTTTAACATCTGAATTTTCTCCAATCCTCAAGTACTGCACCTTCACTTCAAATTCAGGAGGCCTCACGTTTGGTTGCACCATTGGGACATGTTCTTTGTTCATAGCTTGATTATTACATAGCCTTAGTTTGGAGCTCAATACACTTGCCCATTTGTTATCTAGCACTGTCATTCCAAGTCCCACGCAGAAATCAGACCCCACCAACGCATCAGGAGGTCTTCGAACTTCAAACATAACCCAATCACCTTCAATTCTACTGGATCTTGGCTGAAAAGTCTTAATTTTCAGCTCATCACCCAGCTTGTGATCATCTAATACTTCAATTAATTTTCCAGAAACACAACTTGGACTTAGCTGAACTTGGGAATAAACTTTGGAAGCTTGATTAAACTTTTTCTCCAACTCAGCCTCAGGTTTCAATCTCTTGTAATCATGATCTTCCTCTCCCGGATCAGGAGGAAGCCTGTCATAAGAGTTTGCAACTTGATGAACCTTCTTTTCATCTAAAGAATATGGCAGTGCATTCATTCGGCAGCTCCTTGCACACCTCAGGTTCTAATTTTGAGTACCAATGTGCCATGGCAAAGTACATAATACATTTTGTGATGTATTCCTTGAAATACAGCAGTAGCATCAAATTTTTCAGCCGTACATTTCGGTTCTGCAGTGCTATTCTCTTGTTTGTGGGCTGAAATCCCGATATGCTCATCTTGTGAATCACTACTACTAGGAATCACTTTACTCCTTGTTTTCTTAAGCATTCTCTTGATCCAAGAAGAAGCTCCGAGTCGTTCCACATACCAAAACACCATCCTCGTTTTTCCACTTCAATATCCTCTAACATATGTTGTTTTTCGAGAAATATCTTGTTTTTCTCAAGGAGTAAGAAGTCTGGAACGCTACCTTTATATCTCACCAATGGCCTTTCCAATGATCTCAATCTTTTACTTGAGAAACACTTCTTTTGATTAAGGGAGACTTCCGAATTGATGTCAATCTTGTTCCGAAAAGTGAGCTTAAACCTCAGTTTTCTAACGGACAGGATCTCAATGTATACTTGCAATTTCTTTGTTGCATTTCCAACCTGACTTGAACCCAAGCCATCAACACGAACAGTTTCTTTGTCTTTGCCTACCATAGGCATAACAACCACTTCATCTAGCTCACCCTCTTGATTAAGCTTCTCCTCATGTCGCTGCGATCTCTGAGTCCATCGCTCATAAAACCTCTGATCCCATTCTCGCAACCATTGATCTTGTAATTGCTGACACCGAAACATCCATTCCTCCAAATGAATGCTCAACGGACTAACTGTAACAATCTCTTGTTCTGATACCAAGCTCGTGCCGGATAACATGATTGATTCCCTGAGTTCCACGATCCTTGCTCACTGGAGATAAGAATCGCACCCTCACAGCTAAGGAGGCCTGAAATTTTGCTTACAGAATCGCCACCAAGGTTCGACTAACAAGTTACTGGAATCAACCCTAACTTCACAACAACCACGTTCAAGTTTAACAATAATACAATCCGAATTCTAATCCAACCACTCTGTAAGTCTTGAATCAAACTCCAAATCAGTTGCCTTGTATGATTCAGACTTGATCTTTGCTCAGCAACACCGCAGACACAAACCCTAACTGACAAACTTCGAATTAGAGAGAGTTTCGAACCAGAAACCTTAACCGTGGTGATTTCTTGATTAATTCAGATTATAACTCTGAATTAATTCTTGATTAGCTACAATTATTGATTTCAAGACACTTCTAACCACAATTCTCGAGATCACTGTCAGATTTCTACGAACTTGCACTGAGTTCTTGTTAGTTCTTCTTTGGGTAAGTGAAATCAGTTAAGTTCTTATACACTATTTTGCATACAACACAATTCCACCAAGAAGCTCACAACACACGATCAATTACTCACTTCAGCAATATAGGAAGGAGGATTCTGAACACAAGCAATTCAGAAGTTCAAGAACTGTACCTTCACCTCAATTATATGAATTGCAAGCTTGCTAAGCCGATCTTCTGGACTTTGATCAAGATCAACGTATCCAGCAGCTCACTTCAGTTTTACCAACTCAATTTCTATAGATTTTGATCTAGATTAGTAGGATTCAGCAGTATAAACTTCCACGGCTTACTTACCCTGTCGCTGCCAACTAAGTCTGATTGTAATCAAGTATGTACATGAATCAACACACTTGATTCAGTGCAACTCAATTCCTGATGCAGCAAGTCCAACTAATTCCTTGATGCACTTCATCAACACCCACAATTGAAATTAAATGTAACCGTAACCTCAAGCTTAAACCAGAATTCAGAACTGAATTCTTGATCAAATTGCAAAGTGATTCAAGGATATTTGCTATCAAATTGCGCTAGATTTGGAAGCAAATCAAGGCTCTGATACCAATTGTTATGATCGAGACTAATCTCAAGCCATAACCTAGGGGAAGGATAGAATCAAAGAGAGTTAGATGAGAAGAGAAGTGAAGGGGATGAGAAATAGAGAGAAGGTTAGATGAGAAAGAGAGGTTATCCAAAGAGATAGTTGTATTGATTAAAAGTGCCATTACAATAGATGAGGTCCACTACTTATAGTAATCTCAAGCTAACTAACAACTTGACCTTAAGCTAATACATGACTTCACTAATAGCTAATACATGACTCTATTACATTGATGCTACTAGAATATCATCAAAGACTTATTCTAATTACAACCATGATCTAGTCACACTCATTTTCAAATACCCATCTATTACAGTCATGACAGGGGAGCCCAGCAACCGAAGGCCCAACCCGATTATCAACACCCAGCCCATTTTGCAACCCCCCATCACTAAGCCTAAGTTGTAACCCACCATTAGGAGGCCCATTACTAAGCCCAATAGAACCACTACCCTCACCTTCATGCAACCCAAGCCTAGGCCCATCACAAGGAGGCCCATTAGCCTCAACATGAGGCCCATTAGCTACACCTTGCTCCGACCTAAGGTTAGGGCCCACGTCACCCACCATGGTAGCATCCACCGGCCCATGAATGGCCTCCCCCACTGGACCACCATCTTCGGGCGCATTTTTCCGACGCCGGTTTCATTGCCAATGCTTTTTTCCGGCCGGTTTGGCCGAATTTCCGGCAGTAGAGACGAGGATAGAAGAGTCATGGCATGAGTGACCTAAAACATGGCAATTTTGACAATGTTTAGGGAGAGCTTCATACCTGACCTCTAATGGAAGCAACTTACCACCACCATCAATGAACACTTGTGTAAGCGTTTCATACTTTGCACTGATGCGCACACAAACCCTTGCATAATTAAGTCTAATACCCTCAAAAGTTGACTTGTCCATGCGAACAGGAGTACCCACACCACTAGAAATAGCACTGAGAGCCTCTTTCATCCATTGAGATGCACATAGGCCATAGATTCGATCCCATATGGGTATGATAGCCGAATCATGTTTAGGTCGTCGACCATGCGTCCAACGCATGTTATTGAGACTAAAACCTTTGAGGTGCCAAGGACCCTCTTGTAGAATCATCTCAGAAGCCGCCCAGGTGTTGAATCAAAAGAAATACAAATCACCTCCAGAGAGGACACATTCCAAACCCCTAGACCCCCATAGTAGTTTTGTTAGAGCTAGACATTGGGAGTAAGCAACCCGACCTCCAATGAGGCACCCCACAAGGGTACGTTCTCATTTTTCTTTGGACTTGCTCATATCACACCCAACGATAGATGTAACAACCTTACCATCGATAAGTTTCGGAACGACAAAGGATAAGGAGAGAACATCGATACTAGGCAAAGTAGAAGCTTCCACCCCACCATTAACCTGATTTTCTCTCTCTAAACCCCCACCATCTCGCGCGGGAACCCATGGCTCAGCCATGACCGAACCCAGACTCAAGGAAAAAAATGGAGAAAATTTGAATTCGTGTTTTTGCACTGGAAACCACCCAGCAAACCGCTTTTAGAGGAAAATTCTTAATGCCCACATTCGTCATTTTAGTAGAAGTTCCCTCTAAAAGCTCCACGTTCCCATGAATTAAGATTTAGGCCAAATTAACTAAAATTCAGCTCCAAATAATTTCCTCAAGCTTGAAAACTACTATTCTTGCAACTTTCCTAGCAGTCGCTCATGCTCGAGATTACTTCACCCTTCAGCCATCTCGAGCCTCGTTAAAAATGGCGTCATCCCAGCCCTGTCAAAATTAGGGTGTCAACAAAGCTAAATGTTCAAAATCTTTCAAATGCACCCAGGCATGCTACATGTCGACACACAGAAGGGATGTGTCGACACGCAAATATACAGTAACGAAAGCAAGCTTCTGTGTGTCGACACACACGACTCCAAATGGCTACTTTAGAATTTGATTTCTTTTCTAATTTTCAAATACCATTCAAATGTCCCTAAGCCCTTCTTACATATAAATTTTGGATTCATAGATTTTCTAGGCTAAAAAATCAACCTAAAAATGGTGATCTATACTGATGGAGAACTGTCAAAGTTTGGCGCATTTAGCGCTTGCAAGTTTCATGACTGTTGTGAATTCGGGTCCAAAAATCCGACCCGAATCCAACTCAAAAACTGACTATTGTCTTAGCCCTAAGCAACCAAAGACCCACAATTGAAACAATGCGGAAATAAAAAGAGAAAATATGAAAAATGAAGAACACACACAATATACGTGGTTTGGCACCTAAAAATGAGCTCCCAGTCCATGGGCCTTCATTTTTAGAGGAGTTAATCCACTATTAGTAATTTAGGATTAGAATCAAGGACGAGCATCAAGACTAAAGTAAAAAACACTACAGAGATTAAACCAAGAAACTAAGAAAGAAGAAGAGTGTTGGCCTTCAAGGCCATTTAAATTGTAATTTTGACGATAACAATCATTAGTGAGTCATTGTGTTAGAATTGTTCTAATCTTGTTTCTAAGTGACTCATAAGAAAGTCAGAAAAAATCAAGGCTAATCATATTGATACCAGGCTTTCTAAGACGATGAATCAAGAGGAAAAGAGATCAAAGTTGAAGAAAAGATTCATCCAAATTGAAAAGAATGAGATCTGAGTCTAAGAGACTTAAGTCATTTGTTTTTTATTTTCTATAACTTAGGATCAGGATCTATCAATTGAGTCAAAATTTTAATATTGATATGTGATGTAATAATAAAAATGTTTTTGAAATATTTTTGAAATTTGACTTCCAAATTTTATTGGAAAAATATTCAAGTCAAAATTTAAGCCAATTTAATTTGTTAATAAAAGTATTTTTAAGATTGGTATTTTGAATAGCATGAGCAAATCAAACAAGATCAAATTTTAAATGGGTGAGTTTTTTGCTTGATTGAATCAATCAATCTTTGAATAAGCAAAATGAAGGAAATTAATTCAAAAATTAAGCTACCATAGTAATCAATCAATCAATCAATTTTGATTATCTAAAATGGTAATCAATCAACCAATTAAGCTAAATGGTCAAAAATGTTCAGATCCACCCAGGCATGATGAGTGTCGACACAGAAGGCATGTGTCGACACACAGAGATGCAATGGCCCTCAGGAGCTTGTATGTGTCGACACACAGCCCAGAAAAGTCTCCAAATGGCTACTTTTGACTTGATTTCTTTTCTAATCTTTTTTCTAACATTTTGAAGGTCTCCTAGGGTCTCATTTTCCTATAAATGGAGCTTGAATGCTTTGGTTTAAATCATGCAACACTCTCTAAGCATTCTTTGATAAAAGGCTCTTACTTTCTTGCGCTTTAACGGTTTGATTTCAAGTTTTATTTAAAGTTTTTCTTTAGCATCACTAGTTCTCTTTATTATTGATCATTAAGCTTAATTGGTATATCCTTAGCTTTGGCTAGGCTTGATCTATTATTAATTCACACTTGAAAGAGTGAAGAGTCTCATTGGTTTAATTCTTCTATTACTTTATTTCAATCATTTATTATAAAAGTTGGATCCTAAGTCTACGGTTATAAATGGATCAGTTGTAAAGGTTGGGTCTTGAACCTATATACAAAAAGACCAATTGTAAAAGTTGGATCCTGAGCTTGGTTTTAAAAAGGATTATCAAGCTTAGTTAAAGGCCCAAGTTACGAAGAGTAGTCACTTAAGAAGTGGATTAGCTTCCTGTTTGGAAGTGAACTCCTATAAAACTCTTTGTGCATCATTTTATTCCTACCTTTATCTTTTTCATTTCATATTCATTGTCTAACTTTAAATTTAATTTTTAGTTCATAAAGTTTAAATTTTTCACTTATCATGAAATAACCTAATAATTCATCTCCCCCCCCCCCCCCCCCCCCGGTTGCGCTTTGGGCCTTAAATTGGTATCAGAGCCAGTACTCTCTTTTGTTTTTTTTTTTTTTTTTTGGCTCTAACAACCATAAAGTGATCCTATGGGCATTATTCACTCCTATCTTGGCCGAGGGTCAATCGACCAACAAGCCTCCTCTTTTTGATAGCATAAATCTCCCTTATTTTAAGCTTAAAATCAGACTTTATATTACATCCATTGATTTTGATTTATGGCTTATGACGAAAAATGATGATTATGTACCTTAAAGAAACAAGGAGAAAAAACTATTGAAAAAGAGGAAAATGAGCTTATGCAAGATGATAAAGAAAAACTTGCAAAAATCCAAAAGCTAATTATCAATTACTCTGTGCTATTGCCCCAAATGTCTTTAATCATGTGTCAGTTTCTCAATCGACAAAAGAGATTTGGGACAAGCTAGAGGTCACCTATGAAGGTACAGATCAAGTAAAATCTTCAAAAATAAACATGTTGGTAAGATCCTACGAGCTTTTTTAAAATGAAACCGGAGGAATCAATAAAAGAAATGTACACTACATTTTTCGACATTACTAACAAAATCCAAGCTCTTGGAAAAATGTATTCAAATGAAGATCAAGTTAGTAACATCCTTAGGTGTCTTCCTATTTCATGGCAAGGCAAAGTTACTGCTATTCAAGAAGCTCATAAACTCTCCACCTATAAATTTGATCAACTAATTGGAAATCTTATGACCTATGAGATTAACATGAAAGAATTTAAGGAAGAAGGGGGAAAAAAAAAAGAAAACTAAAGGCATAACTTTTAAATCATCTCTAAGTGACGAAAGTGACGAAAATGATGAAAGTGATGATGAAGTTGTCATGTTGGTGAAAATGTTTTACAAACATCTTGAAAAGAAAAGATATAAGAAAAATTTTTAAAAAGGTTCATCTTCCTCCAAAGATGAACTAACTTGTTATAAGTATGGAGAAATCGGACATCTCAAGAGAGATTATCCCAAGCCAAAAAATAAGAAGTCCTTCAACAAATTCAAAAAGAAGGACAAAAGGGAAGAACGGAAGAAAGCATTTGCTGCTTAGGGAGATAGTGATGATGATTCTGATGAAGAAAGTGAAGACAAAGTAGCCAACTTTTGTCTCATGGCCATTGACGATGATAGCACTGAAGAAGATGAGGTAACGGATCTATCATATGATGAACTCGTTGTTGGTTTTCATGATTTGTATGAGAAATTTAAAAAATTGAAAAAATGACACATTATTCTCATAAAAGGTCTTGAAAAGACGGGTTTAGAAAAAGATTCAAAACAATATTTATTGCTTGAACTTGTAATGAATCATTAAAGAAAAAGAATGAGTCTTTAAATAATAAAATCATAAAGCCTACCAGTGAAAAACAATTCTTGGAAGAAACACTTCACATTTTAAAGGAAAATAAAAAAGGAAAATCAAAAGAAGAAGAATCACTCTTGGAAGAGAATGAGTCTTTAAAAGAAAGAAAGGGAAAACTTTCAAAAATCTCAAACAAATTTTTCAAAGGGCAAGAAACACTTGACAAAATTCTCTCATCTTAAAATCTGGTCTATAACAAAAAAGGAATTGGTTATAATGGAAATGTTCAAAAGAAAATTTGAATGTTCTTTTTATTCAAGCCTCTTCACTTCCAACAAACTCTATAAGATGCAACTATTGTGGTGACCATGGGCACGTCATGTACCAATGTCCTTTCAAAAGGAATTTGAGAAAGTCAAAGATGGTTTGGTCCCAAAAGGATCTCGACCACTTAATGTGAAGGCTAACAACAAAGGACCCAAGAAAATTTGGGTACCTAAAAGCGTTTGAATTATGATAGGTGTGTATAAAAATCCAAAGCAAAAAACCAAAAGCGGTACTTAGATAGTGGTTAGTGGTTGCTCAAGACTCATGACAAGAGATAAATCTAAGTTCACTTTACTAATTCCAAGAAAAGGAAATATCACTTTCGGCGACAACAAAAAAGGAAAAATAATTGGTATTGGTAACGTTGCTTCTAAATCTTCTCCTTGTATTGAAGATGTGTTACTTGTTGAAGGTCATAAGCATAATCTTCTAAGCATTAGTCAATTATGTGATAAAAGCCATTGTGTGAACTTTGAATTATCAAGATGCATAGTTAAACATGTTAAAACAAATGAAATTTTGCTTGTTGGTCTACGATGTGAACTGTCTATATGATTGATCTTGATTGGGTAGATTAATTAAAGTGTTCTAGTTTCTTGGATGAAAATGATTATTGGATTTGACATAGAAGATTTAGAAATGCTAGTATGAACTTGATTTCAAATCTTTCAGAAAATGATCATGTTAGAGGATTACCAGAGCTAAAATTTGAAAAAGATCACATTTGTGAAGCATGTCAATATCGCAAACAAACTAGATCTTCATTCAAACCCAAGAATGTAGTCTCGACATCAAGGCAACTTGAACTCTTGCATATAGACTTGTAATTGTTGGTGGAAAGCTATATAGATTTGTAATTGTTAATGATTACTCCCGTTTTACTTTGGCCCTATTCCTTTCTTATAAGAGTGAAGCATTTCACAAATTTGAAAAGTTCTGCAAAAAGGTGCAAAATGAAAAATGATTTGAAAATTATTTCGGTTACAAGTGATCATGGAAGGCAATTTCAAAATGACAACTTTGAGAATTATTGTGATTATTTTGGAATTGACCATAATTTTTCAGCACCTAGAACTCTTCAACAAAATGAAGTGGTTGAAAGGAAAAAAATAGAACTCTTAAAGAGATGGCAAGAACCATGCTTTGTGAAAATAATTTGCCAAAACCATTTTAGGCAGAAGCCGTTAACACCACTTGCTACACGTTAAATCGAGCTTTAGTGAGGCCTGTTTTGAAGAAAACACCCTACGAACTTTATGAAGGTAGAAAACTAAATGTTGCATATCTTAAACCTTTTGGGCACACATGCTTCATTCACAATAATGGCAAAACAAATCTTGGTAAATTGGACCCACAAGTAGATGAAGGCATTTTTATTAGATATTCCCTAACTACAAAAGCATATAGAGTCTCTAACAAAAGGAAAAAGGTTGTAGAAGGGTCTATATATGTGGTTTTTGATAAAACTAATGTCTTGTCCTCTAGAACCCCCTGTGATGATAATGATATAGTAATCAAACTAATAAACATCACACCTTCATCCAAGGAGCAAGAAAAAGACAAACTCAAAGCTCCAATGGATTAACCAAATGGAGATAACCAAAATGTGGAATCTAAAGAGGAAGACTTGCCACAAGATTAGAAATTCTTGAAAGATCACCCAACAAGTCAAATCATTGGTGATCCCGCGTAAGGTGTAAGAACAAGGCATGGATTGACCTAATATTGTCATATAGCCGCATTCATCTCTCTTGAAAAACCCAAGATCATCGAAGAAGCTCTTAATGATGCAAATTAGATAATGGAAATGGTGGAAAAGCTAAATCAATCCAAGAGAAGTGATGTGTGGGAACTTATGCGTAGACCTCAAGATCATCAAATCATCGGTACCAAGTGGGTCTACCTTAACAAGAAAGATGAGGAAGGCAACATGGTAAGAAACAAGGCAAGGTTAGTAGCTAAAGGCTATAACCAAGATAAAGGTACAGACTATGAGGAAACCTTTGCTCAGGTTGCTAGATTAAAAGCCATTAGACTGTTATGTACATTTGCTTCGTTTTATGACTTCAAACTTTTTCAAATGGATGTAAAAACTGCATTTTTAAATGGTTTTATTGAAGAAGATGTTTATGTTGAACAACGACCCAAATTTGAGGATGACAAATTTTCCAACAACGTTTTTGAACTCCAAAAGGCCCTCTATGGAATGAAACAAGCTCCTAGAGCTTGGATGATAGATAAGTTCCTTTCTAATGCAAAATGAATTTTCAAGAGGAAAGGTTGAAGCAACACTTTTTATTAAATATTCCAAAAATGACATTCTAATTGTGCAAATTTATGCTGATGATACGGAATTTGGTGCTACTAATCCATCTCTTTATGAAGAATTTGCAAATCTTATGAGTAAGGAATTTAAAATGAGTATGATGGGAGAATTGAACTACTTTTTTAGATTACAAATCAAGCAAGGCAAGGAAGGAATTTTCATCAATCAAGCCAAGTATATCAAGGAAATGCTTAAGAAATTTGGCATGAAAAAGTCCAAGGCAATCTCAACCCAAATGAGCTCAACTCTTAAGCTAGATATGAATAAAAAGGGTACAAAAGGTGGATCAAAAGGGTAAAAAGGTGGATCAAAAGCTATATAGAGGTATGATCGAATCCCTTCTTTACCTTATCGCTAGTAGACCTGATATATTGTTTAGTGTATGCTTATATGCTAGACTTCAAGCATGTCCTAAGAAATCTCATTTATGTGCCAGATGCAAAGTGGACCGGAAATCGACTAGTGGTACTTGTCAATTTCTTAGTCATGCTTTAACAAAGAGCAAATTCCGTTGCTTTATCCACCGCTGAGGCCAAATATGTTGCATGTGGAAGTTGTTGTGCTCAAATGTTGTGGTTAATACGTCAATTAAATGACCATGGCATTCATATTAACCATGCTCCCATAATATGCGACCACACTAGTGCTATATGCTTAACTAAAAATCCAGCTCAACATTCTAGAAATTGAGGTTAGACATCATTGCATTCGTGACCATGTGCTTAAAGGGGATGTCATTATGAAATTGTCCCTACAAACAATCAATTAGCGGACATTTTTTCTAAACCTCTAGGTGAAGAAACCTTTTGTGGTATTAGAACTAGAATCGGCATGTGCAATTTATCTACTTGACTTTGATTGCATGTATTAGTCATTTGCATTTGAAATTGAGTTTTAATAACAGACCAAGTATTCTTATCCAACTCATGGATATTGGATGTTGGACTATTAACAAAAAAAACACACGCACACAAAAATACAGAGTTGCGCTCTGTTTTCTGTGTGTCGACACACGGATATGTAATGAGTGCCTCTCTATTCCTGTGTGTCAAAAACGAAAAAAATGTGTGTCGACACACAAAGGAGAGTCATGGGTACTGCAGATTCTACTTCTGATCCCCTTTACTATTATTTCTTTTATGTCCTTCGCACTTTACTCATTCACTCATCTCTCTCTCACACACCCTAACCTCTCTCTTTCAAAAAATTCTCAAAACTCATCCAAAATCAAGTTTCCCAATTTTCTTTGAAATTTTTACTAGAAATCAAGTTTCTATCAATATTTTAATATCAAAACCTTAGATTTTGTCAAAAGTTCATCCCTTAAAAAACCCTAACCTAAAAAGGAACCACCAAGTGATTTTCTCAAATCTATTTGTTTTTCTTCATTTGTCTTATTTTTCTAAGTCAAAAATCATTTATTTTTACTAACATTTCATTTTCTTTAACAATTTTTAGACAAATTTCAAGATTTCAACTTTTTCTACCAAACCCTCACCATACTCATGAAAATTTTTTCTCTTTCTCCGAATCTCTTCAAGCTTTATGTCATGAGTCGCACAAAGAGGTCAGAAATTACTTCGAAGAAAAGGTCCGGAAATGGCGAAGGTGCTTCTACTTCCCGGGGTCCTAGTTCAGTAAATTTCTCTTGCCCCTTCCTCAAAAAGGAACTGTTATTTGATAGATTCGTAGATTGGACTTGGGTTAGGAGAAACAACTTGGGGGAATTATTTACTTTGTTTGAATGAGTAGGTTGGATTAAAATTTGTTGTATAAAAGAATTGGTATACCTAGATTTAGTACACAAATTTTACTTCAATCTTGAAATTTCTAGAATTACTCCTATAGAATTATCCTAAAAAATTTTAGGCCAAGCAGTTACAGTTAATGCATCTTACATAAATGAATTGCTTAGTTTTGTTTTTAATGAAAAGGATGAATTTGTTTTTCCTCAAGAACTCCACCAATTCCTTCTCCTCGAATCTCACCACAACTCCTTACTTGAACAAGTTTGGGGTGAAATACCACTTTCTAAAACAAAGAAGCCAAGCTCAAATGATTTAGGAGTGGTCTTAAATTAGCGTATAAATTGATTTGCATTAACATCACTCCCAGATCAGGTGGCTTCGACTCGATCTCAAAATTACATCTATTCCTTTTATCTCGACTCTTAAATGGCCAAAAAACTAATCTTAGGGATTTAGTCTTAAAATTCATGTTTCATATCCATTCTCGAAAGACTAATCCCGCTTATGGCATGCTTCTTACCCGTGTTTTTCAATGTACTTTAAATATATCATCTTTTTCAAACCGTCATTCTGTATCAAGATGACTCTATTGAGATTGTTAAGATTCAAGATTACTCTTGGATCTTAACTTAGGTTGAGATAGTGAGAGTATGGGATAAGGAGAGAATTAAGAGTTTAGATGAGATAAGAAGTGAAAGGAGACAAGAAGTCAAGAGCGAGAGATATCAAAGATATCAATTTTCATTCATCAAAGTTATGAGATTACAAGCCTAAGCCTTACTATTTATACTACTTACATGATACGATCTATTACGTTACATCTAACTCATGCTATAACCGCCAACCACCTACTTAGCGGCCACTATTGACCAGCATTGACCACCTAAGCTACATACCATTAAAGTTCACTTATTACATGACTTACCAAGGGACTTATGCAACTAATTACATCAAGACTTATTCTAGTTACAACATCCACACGCTAATACAACTCAATCAACTATATTCAACACCCTATTACATTTATACTCTATTTCATATGCCCCCTATTATGAGAATCATAACATTACTCCCTCCTTTAAAAGATTCTTGTTCCCAAGAATCAAGAAAAGAGTTGAAGTTGAAGAACAAGTGCCACAATAGGAAACATGAGTTGAACATGAAGCAAACTGGCTGTAGAGATGCTGCTAAGAATGATGAACTGACTGAAATGCAGCACGTACATGAGTATGACTCTTGTTTCGACACAATGTTTGCATTTCAATGTGTAGTACTCTTCAGGAGGTCTGCACTGATCAAACCAAACCATCCCAACATCAACAACCCATTCAAGACACTTCATGATGCAGTTAATACAGCTCAAAACATTGTCTTGCGGCAGGGGACCATAAAACACATCAACACAACTGAATTTCTGCTTGTAGTATGCTGCACAACAGAATCTGAATGTCGGTATACCCCATAGACCACATATGAAGTCTTTGAACACCACTAACTCTGAATTGCAGTGAAAACAAGTAGAATCCTCTCTGAATTTGCAGCTGAAGAGAGCCTCCAGCTTACTGGAATATTGCAGCAGCAGCAGAACATTATGGAATGCAGGTCCTGAAGTCTTCCAGCCCCAAATCTTGCTATCTGAGCTTGCATCAGATGAAGAACTCTCATCTGGTGGTCTTCCAAACTCAAACCAAGTGAACCAAGCATCAACACACACTTTAGAAGACTTCAAATTACAACTAACGCAATTCAGCAACTCAAACTTGATTATGAGCTTGAATGATTTCCACTAAGCTAAGTCTTCAAAAGTATCATTCGCTCTCCAAGGAAACAAAGTCACCATTTGTACTATCAATTTAGCAGAACTCGCAACCCACAATGTGCAGTATACCAATACCAGATTGTTCACCAAAACATCAACTCCTGCTTGTATCTCATTTTGCTCCCTGTATATAAGTGATATTCTGCAGCAATGTTGGTTCAAGGAACCCTATTATCTAGGCTCGTTTTCTTAAATGAACAAATGTAGATCTCCTAACAATGAGCAAAAGTAAGCTTGCAAAGTACACCCGCCCATGAAGCCAATGGAGCATCAAAGCAGCTGTGCATAATTCAGGTTCAAGATCTGATCTGTTCTTAACTCCTCTACTAAAGCATCCAATGATTTCTGTTGGAGTTAATCTTGATCTCCTGTTCATGTCTTCAACTGAGGCATTGTGATAACATTGTAGCTGATGCATCTGACTCTTACATTCAATGTAACCCACTGCAACAATGCTTACATAACAGACTCTCAATAAGTTGCAGTGAGTGTACACTGATGGCCAAAATTTCAGCAGCTGTAACCTCAAAACTTCAGTGGTTTCTTTGTCCTCAGCTAAAACCCTACAGACAAACAACTTGTAAATGTCCTCCCAATTGTAAGGTGTCATCATAAGGTCCTTTGAGTTCTTGGTGAATGTATGCAGGCTCCTGGAATGCTTGATTCCATAGAGTGTTAACTACTTAGCAGCAATAACAAAACCAAACTCAACCTTCATCTCACGTTCGTAATCCGTGTAGGGTTTTCCAGAGATTCTTATAGCAACTTGCCGAAATAACCAATCTTTGGATGCATTCAATTCAACAACTTGCCTTTTCTTGCTCACATATAGCCAATACTTGTGCAGATCAGCTTGAGAATCAGCATGTGATTTTAGGGCTTGGGTTGCATCAGAATTGGATCTGCATCTGTTTCTGAATTGCATATGATTCTTGCTACTCGTTGTTGATTTAACATCTGTCAGCGTACAACGTTTTTCCAAGCCAAGCATTCGAACTTCTTCCACTTCCCAAGCCTGAGGGTGCGCTAACAATTTGCCCAAAGTAATAGTTGACATTCCAAAACGAACGCAGTAGCCATATTCCACCAAGGCATTGGGGGATCCTCCAACTTCAAACGTAACCCAAAGATCTTCGATTCTACTGGATCTTTGCTGAACAGACTTAACTTTCAGCTCATGACCCAGGTTGTGAACTTCTAATACTTCAAAAAAAATTTCAAAAATGAAACTTGGCCCAAATTGAACTCGGAAAATGATTTTAGCAGCTTGCTTGAACCTTTCTTCCAACACAGCCTCGTGTTTCAGTTTGTTACAATCATGATCTACCTTCCCCGGATCAAAGGGACTTCCAACATCAATTTCATCAGTTAAAGCATCGATTGTACTGATTTTGGTCTGAGCCGAAATATGTCTCAGTGCTTTACTGAAATTATACACCTCCAACAACTCAATTGCCTGTATAGACACAATGTTTCTCCTTTGTTGAACCTTGAAACGCACTCTCGCAGCTTGGTTACTTCGTTTCAACATAAAATCAACTCTTTTCAGCTTCACATAGCCTTGAGTATCTTCGCCCGGATCAGGAGGCAACTCGTCATAAGAATGTGTATTTGAATACAACTTTTCTCCACTCCAAGAATCTTGCAATGTGTCAAATACATTACTACCAGCACAAAGCAATTGCTGATTTCGAGTGTCAAGATGCCTCGGAGAAGTGCTAAACACATTTTGCGGTGCTTTCATTGTTACTACAGCAGTAACATCCACTTCCCCAGTTAAAATCAGAGGTTCGCCTGTATCCGACCCTTGTATACTAGCATATACATCGGTAAAATCAGGAGCTTGAGTTAGTTCTTGCCGATCATCAAACATCCTAGGCTGAAACTCAGCCTCTTGCTTCAATTTCTGCTTTGTCAACTTCTTTTTACCCCAAAAATCTTTCAATGCTTCGTTTAGATGGTTCCTCTTCACTTTACTCTTTGCTTTCTTTATCATTCCCATGACATGAAAATCGTACTCCCATTCCGGAAACATGTCATACTATAACTCAACATCTTCATAATGATCAACTTGTTCAAACTCAAGTTCCTCTAACTTGTGTTCATCAATTTTGGCATTGTCGTGGTCGAATTTATCTTCCACAACAACCGATTCCACTCTAACATTCTCATTTTGCTCAGCATTGAACTCTTGTTGTATAACGCTATCCCTTAGCTAAGGGAACTCATTTGCATCTTGAACACCAGCACCATCTCAATTGACGTTTGTAAACTGATGAGCTGACTGTTGCCGATCAAAAATTCGCTGCAGCTCTTCGTCCCATGCCTGTTTCATTTTGTGCCAGAACTCCTTGCATTCTTGCCTCCATTCTTGCTTTATTTTCACCCAATAATCACTCATCACTGATTGACAAGAGCCATCACCATCCATACCAGCCATATTTGCAATGAACAACAATGCTTCGATCTGGAACAGCTCAATTCGCAGAGATAAGAACCAGCTCAGTTCGTAGGGGAACAAAATTTGATTCGAATCACTTCAATTGATGATTGCTTAAAGAAATTATACTCCTTCGTTCGCACAAAACAATAACTTACTAACAGCTCCACAATCGCCACTGATACAAACCCTAATACGCAGATTTCGCACACAGAGAATTCGAACAAACCCTAACTGCGATGCTTTCTTGAATAATTCAGACTAAGAATCTGAAATAGGTTCAATTCCTGTTTGTAGTGATGATTTAAACACACGATTCACCACAACCTTCAGGAACGAAGTCGGATTTCAACACTTTCGGTGCTCAGTTCAATGTTAGATCTTCGCCTAAGCAAATCTCAACTTAATAACATATAATTCTTAAGAATTAACGCAGATTCTAATGAATTCTCACCACTTCTATGCTTATCAACACAATTTCACACAAACCAGCAACAAACACAAATTCTCATCGAATTGCAACATGAAGTTCAGAAACCGTTACCTCAACCTCAGTTACTGAATTATAGAATCAGAATTCACCTCAATGCAGCTTGTTTCTGATCTTTTGATTATGATCAATTATAATGTTGATCAATAGTCATTAACTTCTTCTCCAACCGATCAAATGAATAATTGATCAAGAACAATTTTGCTCAGCACTCAACTTCAGCAACTAATGCTATGCTTCAGCACTCAACTTTAGCAGCTAATGCTTGATCAATTCTTCTGAATTCAATCCAAATCAGCTTTGATGTTGAATGTAATCAACAAAAACTGGTCAATTAAACTTTCTTCAATGTAACTCAACCAGATTTATCCCAACCGAGAGCAACTCCCAGGCCTTGCAGTTCACAATGCATATGACAGTCCACCAAAGTCTTCAAGTTCAGAATTCAGAATTGAATTCTTGATCACGTAAAACTAAACTAAATCAGTATCAACTGTATTTGTTGATTAATTGCAACACAATCAATCAGATTTTGTTTTTTTTCGGATTTTGAGCTTGATTCGGAAGCCAAATCAAGGCTCTGATACCAATTGTTAAGATTCAAGATTACTCTTGGATCTTAACCTAGGTTGAGATAGTGAGAGTATGGGATAAGGAGAGAATTTAGAGTTTAGATGAGATAAATAGTGAAAGGAGATGAGAAGTAAAGAGAGAGAGATATCAAAGATATCAATTTTCATTCATCAAAGTTATGAGATTACAAGCCTAAGCCTTACTATTTATACTACTTACTTGATATGATCTATTACATTGCATCTAACTCATGCTATAACCGCCAACCACCTACTTAGCCACCACTATTGACCGACATTGACCACCTAAGCTGCATACCACTAAAGTTCACTTATTACATGACTTACCAAGGGACTTATGCAACTAATTACATCAAGACTTATTCTAGTTACAATATCCACATGTTAATACAACTCAATCAGCTATATTCAACACCCTATTACATTTCTACTCTATTTCATATGCCCCCTATGATGAGAATCATAACAAAGACATCTTTGAAAAAGATGGGTTTTGAACTAAGAGATAATAAATGAGTAAAGAAACAAAAAGGAGGTGGAGAATAGAAGAAATAGATGAAGATAGGGACGAGGAAGAGGAAAATTTTGATGGACGGGATGGGGTTAATGAGGATGAATCTCAACCAGGACCTCCGTAAAGAAGAAGTGTAAGTGAAAGACATACTTCATTGGAAGAACAAGTGTCTTCCTTACAAGAACAACATTCTACCTTAAACTCAAATCTTGAAGAGTTCCGACATGAAACACGATCCACACTACAAAAAATTTTAGATTTTCTATCATGAAGACAAAGACCCCTTACCCCTTAGATTTCTTTTCTTTTCTTTCAAAAATTTGGAGCTACATTTTTCATTGTTGTACAACATTATACTTGAAGTGATGCAATATTATGACTATTTGAGATTGTGTATCACTTCCTCGTCTTTATATATGCTCTTATTGCTCTTATTACCAATTTCTCTATCCCCTATCTTGTGCTTTTTTCTTGATGACAAGAAAAATTGGTGTGTTTGTGTACAGTGACTCATGCTTAGTTGTGTCATGTTATAAAAATGATGCCAGGTGTAAGTTAATTGAACATCTAATCTCTAGAATGCATCTATCATGGCATGAAGTTTGTGTTTGATTGAGAAATGTTAAAAATGATAATGATGTTAACCTATTAAAGGTATGATTCCTACAATGCATCAACATAAAGGGAGACAATTGAGTTTGAACTTTTAACATGTTGACTTGATACAAAGTGAGAATTAGTAGTCAATATTTTTATGGTAAATTCTATATTTCAACTTTCTTTTTTCCAAGAAAAAACACCAAATGTTTGTCATCATCAAAAAAAGGAGAACGTTGGTCCTAAAGGCCATTTAAATTGTAATTTTCATGACAACAATCATTTAGTGAGTCATTGAGTTCAAATAATCTTGTTTCTAAGTGACTCATAAGAAAATTAGGAAAAATCAAGGCTAATCATGTTGATACCATGCTTTCTAAGATGATGAATCAAGAAGAAAAGATATCAAAGTTAAAGAGATATTCATCCAAATTGAAGAGAACGAGAGCCGAGTCCAAGCACCTTAAGTCATTTATGTTTATTTTCGAAGATTTAGGATCAAAATATATCAATTGAGTCAAAATTTTAATATTAATATGTGATGCTATAATGAAAATGTTTTTAAAATTTGATTTCCAAATTTTATTTGAAAATTTTTCAAGTTAAAATTTAAGCCAATCTAGTTTGTTAATAAAAATGTGTTTTAAGATTGGTATTTTGAAAAGTACGATCAAATCAAACAAGATCAAATTTTAAATGGGTGAGTTTTTAGCTTGATTGAATCAATCAATCTTTGAATGAGCAAAATGAAGGAAATTAATTCAAAAATTAAGCTAACATGCTAATCAATCAATCAATCAATTTTGGTTATCTAAATGGTAATCAATCAACCAATCAGGCTAAATGATCAGAAACGTTTCAAATCCACCCAGGCATGCTGAATGTCGACACACAGAAGGCATGTGTCGACACACAGACATGCAGTAGCCCTTTGGAGCTACTGTGCATCGACACACAAAGGCTGTGTGTTGACACACAACCTAGAAAAGGCTCTAAACGGCTACTTTTGACTTAATTTCTTTCCTAATCTTTTTTCTAACATTTTGAACATCGCCTAGGCTCTCATTTGCCTATAAATAGGGCTTGAATGCTTTGGTTTAAATCATCCAACACTCTCTAAGCATTCTTTGATAAAAGGCTCTTACTTTCTTGCGCTTTAACAGTTTGACTTCAAGTTTTGTTTAAAGTTTTTCTTGAGTATCACTAGTTCTTTTTATTGTTGATTATTAAGCTTAATTAGCATATCCTTAGCTTTGGCTAAGCTTGATCTATTATCAATTCATTCTTGAAAGAGTGAAGAGTCTCATTACTTTAATTCTTCCATTACTTTATTTCAATTATTTATTGTAAAGGTTGGATCCTGAGCCTACTTTATTTTAATTATTTATTGTAAAGGTTGGATCTTAAGCCAACGGTTATAAAAGGATCGGTTGTAAAGGTTGGGTCTTAAACCTACGTACAAAAAGGCCATCTGTAAAGGTTGGATCCTAAGCCTGATTTTAAAAAGGATCGTCAAGCTTAGTTAAAGGCTCAAGTGACGAAGAATAATCACTTGAGAACTGGACTAGCTCCTGGTTTGGAAACGAACCACTATAAAAATCTTTATGCATCGTTTTTTTCTTACCTTTACCTTTTTCATTTCATATTCAGTTTCTAACTTTCAATTTAATTTTTTGTTCATAAAGTTTAATTTTCTTGGGGCACTGGGTTTGTTATTGTTGTTGTAAAGTTTAATTTTTTACTTATCACTAAAGAACCTAATCACCCCCCCCCCCCCCCCCTCCCCGGGTTCCTCTTTGGGCCTTCAAAGAAAAACGCCATCACGGAACAGGGACAGAGAAGAATAGTCTAGAGATCCAAACCCTTACTGGATTCTTAAGGAAGATTATCATCAGGGACTATGCTGTTGAGTCTTCGCCTTGAACCGAGTACAAAGAGCTCCAGAGATTCACTAATTTCTTCTTCTTCTTCATCAGCTATCTCTAGCTTTATCTCTATCTCTAACTCTCTCTCTCTCTACACCATTATTTCTCTCTCTATCATTTCACTTTCTCTCTTTTCATTTTTCATTTCTCCAAAGAACTCAAATGGGCCACTATTTTCGCATTTGCTTTTTCACTGTCCCATCCTAAAACAAAACCCTAAAGCTGGGTTTAAAGCAACAAACATGGGAGATCCAATGGCAGCAAAAATGGACATGCGACATGAGATCTAACAGCACATACAACTCGTAAGGATAGAGTTTCGCACGGGAAATAGGCAGGCGGGTAATACCTAACGGGTATTATAGCAAACCAGATATTATTTTACCACCCAAAATAAAACAAAATATTTTCCAAACTTTATTACTCGTTTCAAGCAAATCCTAGTTTAAAATCAATTATAAAATTAGTAAAATTGTCTACAATTTCTATTCCCCGAATTAAAATATAGTAGCCCAGATTTGGTTCCACTAGCCTAAACAAGGCAAGTGGTTAAAAACGATAAACAACATCCTAATTTTCCGAATGGAAGTTCCCAAATAGTTTCATCTTTATTTTAGTCATAAAGCTCCAATCTATTATTATTGATGAACTTACGAATCTAAGTTATATCACATAGTGGATATGCGAATTTTATGGGACCATAACACAACAATGACTTTGTGTTATTTATGTTGTGATTCTTTTATTTTTATATCTATATTGTTTAAGTGTCTGTTGTGGTTCTTAGGATCTGAGTTTCACTATAATGTTGGTTGTTATATTCATAAGACTGAAGTTGGAATTTAACATGTAGAGAAATTCATAGGCAAATCATTCATGGGAGGAGGACATTAGAGATTTAGGAGAAGGAAAAGGCACCGTGATTATCGATTGAGAACTTTTTTTGGAAGAGAGCTCGGAAAAAATATGAAATAGGGCAAGCTTGTTATTCTATTTTTCAATCAAAATTCATATTACAATTCAACAACTAATTAACCTAATCTAATCTAACTATTATTAAAGTAGTAGTTGCTATCTCCTCTCCCTTTTCCCTTGGCCCAAAATCTAAACAAACAAAATACAAAGAAAATTTATAAAAAAATATATATGAAAATAGATATTAAAAAGATTACAGCGTTAAAGAAAAAAATAATAAAAACCTTCTAAAGAAATTGCTAACAAAAAGTTTATCAAATAAAAAAAAAGCAACATTCCCGGTGCCCTAAGGACTCCCACCTAAGCAGGATCCGGGAGGGTGGATGTACGTGTTATGATTCCTAATAAGATAGGGCATATGAATAATTGTAATTACAATGAGTCATGATGTAATGCGTAGCTTAAGCTTTTTGATAAGCCATGTAATGAGTGAGGTTTAGTTCTTAGTAGCTAGCTAGAATCGGTTGAGTCTGGTCCTAAGTGCATTGTATCCTTAGATATTTTAGACTTAGCCATCTTAAGTGATTAGTAGTATAAGTATGTAATGTCACTCTTGTAACTTCTCATTCAATGAAAACACAAACTATCTCTTTGAGATATTTCTCTCTTTTCATCTAACTTTCTCGATTATCTCATCTCCTTTCACTTCTATTCTCATCTAAACTCTCTTGGATTCTATCCTCCCCTAGGTTATGATTTGAGATTAAATCTTGATCATAATAATTGGTATCCGAAACTTGATTTGCTTCCAAATCAAGCATAATTTGATAACAAATATCCTTGAATCTCATTACAATTGATTAAGAATTCAATTCTGAATTCTGGTTGTGTTGCTTGAGGTTACTGTTGCATTCCAATACATTTGTGTGTGTTGATGATTCTAATTGAGGCTTAGTTAAACTTTGCTTCAGTAAGGATTGAGACAAATTGAATCAAGCTCTCTTGATTCAGTTACATTGGCATTACAATCAAAGGTAGCTAATTGATTAAGTTGAAGTAAGCATCTGGTGTTTGGGCTGCTGGATCATCTTATCCTGATCAAGAGGTCTACAAATTGGCTTGGTAAAGTTGAAGTGAGCTTCTGAAGTAGGTTATCCTTGATCAAAACCAGAAGAATCAACTTAGCAAAGCTTACAATTCAGTTAATTGAGGTGAAGGTAACAGATTCTAAACATCTATGTTATAATTGATCAGAATCCACTTCTGTGCTACTAAACTGAAAGTATTGATTGAGTATTGCTGAATTTTTGAGAAAATTGTGCTGATAAGCATAGAAGTATATAGGAACTTAGTTGATTCTATAAGAAATATCTAAAACCAAATAGGTACTTGTTCAAAGGTGGAGTTAACAACGAACTCAGAATAAAATCGCAGAAATATGACATTGTTCTTGAGGATTGTGGTTAGTAGAGTGTTGAAGTCAATAATTGTAACTAAGTTGGAGTTAATTCAGATTCATAGCCTGAATTATTCAAGTAATCACTGTGGTTAGGGTTTTGGTTTGAGTTCTCTTGGATTCGCGAGTTCGAGAATTAGGGTTTGTGCTCGACTGCAATTATTGAGCAGAAATCAGGCCGTGTTTAGTTCGAATTAAGGAGTAGTTTGCAGTTAAGCAATCAGTTGTTGTAGTGGTTCGAATCAAATCCCATGCTTCTGTGAACTCGAACTGGAAGTTGCCCATTAGCAGTATACAAGCTCAAAATGTATGCTCAATCTTTTCACCGAGTCTCCAACGAAGATGCTACACTCTTAGTTGAAGTTTTCGGTACTCTTCGTCACATCACCGATGATGTCCTTCATCAATTGTTCAGTCCCTATGGTTACCTTGAGAGTATTAAAGAGGTTTCAATGTCCTACTTCACGGTGAAAGTGAGGGTGACCTATAGCTACCGAAGTTATGTCGAAAGTGCACTTAAACACCTTCAATTTAAACAATCTCAAAAAGGATACTGCAGAGACTATTTCTGGGTGATAAAAGTCAAATATCTCAATCCTTGTAAGGACGTTGGACAAGAAACGAAGGTTCCGACTCCTATGGAATCAATTAAGAGGATGAAAGATTCAAATAAAGGTTGTGAGAGTATGATGCATAGGTGGAACAAGGTTGATCAGATGTGGGTTGAGTTGAAGACTCAAACAGATGAAGGGAAACAACTGAAACATGAAGAAGTGGAGATGAAGCAAGATCAATTCTCAACAAATGTTGAGGCACTAGAAAGCGAGCTGGTGTTGAGTGATGAGGCAGCAGTGAAGGTTGATGTTGGCACAAATTTGGGAGAGTTACAGTAGCAACATGACATGGAAGTTCAAAGTGTGGTTGAGGAAGTAGCAGTGGTGGATGGTGCAGCAAAACAACACGTGTGACCCTTTCCTACTACAAGAAGGAGGACAGCCATTGCAGTATGACAATAAGCAAAACCAAACTGACAGTGTTGAATTCAGTGGGAAATTGGGTGCTGCAGCTTTAAATCAAGAAGTTAACATCACACCATGCCTTAAGACTTAGAATAATCTTGAAGGGGCTGGAATTCAGAGTATGCAGAAGCTCAACTCTGCAGAGGCAGCACCAATTCAAGGTGAATGTGAATCATTGCAAGTGTTAGAGCCATTGAATGCTGCAGAAGGAAATTGCAAGTGTGCATAGAGATTTTAAGGGTTAGGAAATTGAGATTTAAGCTCGCTTTGCAGAAAAAAGTTGACATCAATTCGAAAGTTTCCCTTAATCAAAAGAAGTGTTATTCAAGTAAGAGGTTGAGAGCATTGGAAAGACAATTGTGGTTTACAAAGGAAGTGCACCAACCTTCTTACTTCTTGAGAAGAATAAGGTGTATCTTAAAAAGCAAAACATGCTCAGGGATACTGAAGTGGGAAATCTTTGTTGGTGTTTTGGTATGTGGAAAGACTTGAAGCATCTTCTTGAATTAAAAGAATGTTAAAGAAAGCAAGAAAAAAGAAATATTCAGCTGGAGAATCACAAGTTGTTGATATGGCATCAATGAATATATCTCAAAATGTGCTAAGTACTTCTCCATGGCATGTTGTTACGCCAATTCAGAACCAGAAGTATGCAAGCAGTATTCAGTTGGATGATTTGCAAGATCATGTGGAATTGCCTCCTTCTTCTAGTGGAGATCTGACTTATCCAACTGCAAGCACTTGTGATAGGCCTCGTCCTGATCCGAGAGAAGGATTTCAAGGTCTCCAGAAGTTGAGACAAATGGATTCGATGAAGGAACATGTGACTCAAGCTAATGTGCATCTCAGATTTCAACAAAAGAAAGGCCAAGTTTCTGATTTCGGATTTCAGCTCAGACTTGGGATTAAAGAGCAAATAGCTGATCTGGTGGGGGTGTACAAATGGGTTCAAGTGCCTATTAATCAATTTGAATTTAAGTACCATGGGGTCTTATTTAGAAGGGGCAACATGGTGGTGAAGTTGAAGTTCTTTGTCAATAAAGATGGTGCCTTACTGCTGCGGCGTCTGTTTGGGGGCTTACCTGCTTGGTTGCAATGGCAAGCTGAGCAAACAAAGGGAACCCAAAGACTCATTGATATGCGTTCAATCTAGTAGCAGGCTACCCAGTATCCAGAACAAGTAAGGAAGGTGGAACAAGCTGGTGAAACTGAGCTCAACGATGCAGAAATCGGCAGTGAATATGTAGAATTCTTGAGATCTGCTTCACAAATGCAAGAGGGTGTTGTTTAATGTTGTCGATTGAGTATCATCCGACGTTACATACAAGTTGAAGCAGCAGTTCAACTTGTCTGCAAATGTTTAAGGCCAATTCTAGCTGGAGTTAGCTTACATACTAGCAGAGAAATCAAGCATAGACCAGCCCTTGCTCTTGAGATGTTAACGGCTGCACTGATGCTCCATTAGTTCCTTATGCTGGGGTATTTTGTAGTCTTACTTAAGCTCAGTGATAGGGACTCAAAGTTTGTTCAATTGAGATGAGATTGGTGGCTTAAAGAACATGGAATATAGGTTTCCTTGAACCCATTCAGCTGCAGCACGTCAATTGGATGCAGGAAACTCAACAAGGTTCAAACGAGAGATGGAGATTTTGTGATAAATCTGGAAATGGTGAGTTGCAAACAGTGGTTGGTCAATAGGGGTTCTTCGAAAGTTCAATTGATGATATTGTTCCCTTGGAGATCGACTAATACTATTGCAAACTTAGCTTGGTGTAGCAAGGTTTCACGCTTGCAAGCCAACATTTCAATTGTCCAAGAAATTGAGTTGGTATGTTGCATTAGGAAGCAAGGTACCAGATGTTCCTTGTGCACTAAAGGAAGATTTGAGCCTGGAATGATTAACTGTGAAAGTGGGCTCTGATGGGGTAAAAGGAAGCTCAAGCATTACATACTTTGGATGAGAACCGAGATTGTTTGGTGGCAGCTGCAGCATCCTCGGCCTTTTACATGTTTTAGCAATAAGCTGGTGTGGTTGAGCTACATTAACCGCAACAAGAGGTGCCGCGGACCTGTTGTTGATGCTTGGCTGGTTTGGTTTGATCTGTTTAGACCACTGAAAGGGTATAATACATCCCAAACGCTAACATTGTGCAGAAACAAGAATCATGCTCATGTGTTCAGCTGCATTTCAGATTTAGTGGCACCGTTATTCACTACAGCTGCAAATTTCAGCAAGGACTTAAGAACAATCATCTTCCTTCTAAAGCACAAGTGTTCTTCAAAGTCTCTTTCAGCAATTCTCAGAAGTTCCTTATGGTTGTAGGCCTCAACAGAGATTGAGTCTCTTTCAGCTCTCCCCTCTACAACCATAAGTGTTTTTCGATGTCTCAACTCTCTTATGAGATTCTTGAGAACAAGAATCTCTTAAGGGGGAGTATTGTTATGATTCCTAAGATAGAGCATGTGAATAATTGTAATTAAAATGAGTCATGATGTAATAAGTAGCTTAAGCCTTTTGATAAGCCATGTAATGAGTGAGGTTTAGTTCTTAGTAGCTATCTAGAGTCAGTTGAGTCTTAGCCCAAGTGCATTGTATCCTTAGATATTTTAGACTTAGCCATCTTAAGTGATTAGTAGTATAAGTATGTAATATCACTCTTGTAATTTCTCATTCAATGAAAACACAAACTATCTCTTTGAGATATTTCTCTCTTTCTCATCTAACTTTCTCTATTATCTCATCTCTTTTCACTTCTCTTCACATCTAAACTCTCTTGGATTCTATCCTCCCCTAGGTTATGATTTGAGATTATATCTCGATTATAACAGTACGCCACCTTCCCCCTTCAGGGTACTACCTAAAGAGAGGCTAATTTCTAAGAACCCCCAACCTGAGAGGCACAGTGCGAGAACTTCCTAGAAGCTCACCCATCTTGGTACTACTCTCACCTAAGCATGCTTAACTTCGATGTTCTAATGGGATCTGGTGCTTACGTGTTGGTACCCTCTTAGGTAAAAAGGTTATCAAATATGTTCACAAAATAAAAATATTAATGCCATAAAAAAAAATCTAAAAATCTTTTAAACAAACCATCTTGAAAATATCTTTAAAAATTACTTAATTTTTTAAAAAAAATAAAGAAACTAAAAATATTTAACACTTATTGTTGCTAAAATTATTTTAAAAAGAGTTTATGATGACATTTACAAAAATGCTTTAGTACCAAGAAAGATTAAGGTTGATAAAAAAATTTTAAATCTTTAGGGAAAAAAATTTACTAAAAAGGGCTCTTGAAAATATTTGCAAAAATTGTTAATCTCAACTGAAAATAGCAAAAAAAATTAGTGTTGGAAAAAAAACCTAAAAATCAAAAATATTACTTAAAGATATTTAAAAAAATAAAGGTAGAAAAGTCTTTTGAAAACTATTATTAAAAATAAAATATTTGCAAAAACATTATCCCCCCAAATAAAAACGTGTTGTGATTGAACCTCAACCCATTCGAATCAATCAAGCTAATCCAACCCAAACAATAAATAAAATGGACGAAAACATGAGTATGGTGTATATTTCACTATAAGTATGGTAATTACAAGTATAAAATGTATATAAGTATCTACATAGAAGAGATTTAGGATTAGGGAGAATAAGAAAGAGAGGAGGGAGACGGGTTGGAAAGAAAGAGAGAGGGGGAGAGAAAAACTTTGGACAAAAAACATATTCTATCTCCTAACATAATCCTCATATACATATACTAGATTAAGCTAGCTAAATATACTTAATTAAACTAAACAAAATCATAACTATGACCATATTTAAATCCTACTAATTAACAGTTGCTGACATGTCTTGGCCTGACGTGGAACCTACTATGGTCTCGGGGTCTATGCTCATATCATTGCCGCCCTCTCGAGTTGACCCTTGACCCTAAGGGTCAAAATTCGGGAATCCGCACTGAAAATCGTTAAGAAACTCCCATGTGGCTTCCTCAGGAGTAGTCAACCATTTGATGAGAATATGAGTGGCTGACTTCACAACGATGCTTCACAAGGCGGTGGTCTAATTAAATATCATTGGCTTTCCAGGGTTTGCAAGGTGGTGGGATGGACTATTTGCTAATTACTAGTTTGACCCCTACTTTATTGCTTCATGTGCCTATTTATGTTGGTGGTTATGGAAAAACATGGGCAATTTTACTTTCAGAAAGAAGGCTCTTAGCCCTGCCCAGGTTGCTGTTATGCTATGGAGGAAGCTCACAAATATCAAATTATGCCTGTGAAGCCCAGCCACAACCTATCCCGTCTCGGTGGTGTGCTCCTCCCAATCACTTTATCAAGCTGACGCAACATAGCCTTCTGGTTTCAAGGCTGCATGTGCAGTTGTGGCCCGCTGCTCAACAGAATGTACATGTAGAGGTGGGTGTTCCTCTTTTGAAGCGGATGAGCTATTGGTAGCTGAATCTTATGCTTTACGGGGAGCGTGCTTCTTAGCAATTTCCTCGGAATGGAGAAGAGTGATTACTGAATCGGATTGCAAAGTGGCCATTGATGTTATCAACTGGGAATCTGATCCCTCGTGGCCTATTCGTGCTATAGTGAGGGATATTTGTAGGCTTAAGTCATTTTTTGAATGTATTTTGTTTAATTGGGTTCCTCTCTGTTGTAATCGTGTAGCCCATGTAAGAGCTATGCTCCATTTTTGTAAAAAAATGTAGTCAGTGTTGGTGGTTTAATCCTTCTGCTGAACTAGTGGATGTATTTGTGAATGATTTAGTTAATACTTTTTAGGCCTTGTACCGCTTCTTGAATAAATAAAAAAAACCCTAATTTTTTTTTTTTAATGATAAAAATCCTGTATCTCACTAAACAAAAAATTAGCCGCCGAAATAAGCATATAAATAAAGAATTGAGTTGTTGATGACGTCATCCAACAAATTCACAAAGCTACCGTTTCTTTGCATTTTCTCTTTTCCTTTTTTTTGTTTGTTTTTAAAACACAATATAATTTATCGTATTTGAATATTTATTTAGCATAAAAATTTATTTATCTCATAAATAAATAATCCATCTCATGAATTCATTTTTTAAATATTTTCAAACAATGCTTAAGTTGAGGCTTGCGAAGAAACCTCAGGAATAATATAACTCTAGCTCCAAATGGGTCAAATTTGATTATCATCTCACGATAACAATTGATTACCATTAGTAAAACTTAATTCCACTAAATAAGTTTTACTGCACTCTAGAATTAAATATATTCACTCAAGAATTTCTCAAATAACTTTTATTACGACAATTAAACCCTCTATTAGATATCCATGAGCAAAAGTAACTTTAACTACTATAGTTACATTTCTCACATCTCTCACCCGACTCGCCCTTCTCAAACAATTCAATAATACAGAACCAATTTCTATATTAAATCAAAATGTGAAACATATGAAATACTCTGGCCTAAGATTCTAGAATTTGTTTGTATATTTGCAAATCAACTAAGGGGACATCTTTATCTCGTTAGAGACTATAGATTCCACGTAAAACAACTGTTTCTGCCAAACTTCATTTGCTACCCAACGTACGTAAGATTCAAGTCAACACACTTTAACTAATCCTTTTGGCACATCATAGCAACGAACCATCCATGTACGAGTTCAGATTGTTTCCTAAATTTAGAGTTATCGTTTTACAGAATAAATTATTTTAGATAGTAGTTAAAAAAATAACTAATTCAGATGGTCATGCTCAATGTTCTAATCTTATTGACAATACCAACACAATACTCTTGGATCCCTATCCACTTGACCAAGACAAAGTCATCAAAAGTATTGTATTATAGTCTTATTAGACAAGTTGCCCAACCTTATCACCAACTATGAACATACTTTGATAACATATCATTAGTTTGATCTAAGTTTATCTGTGGTTCAATCTCATTGACCACTTAAACCAAACTTGACATGTCATCTTAGACTACATCCATCTCATGGAATGTTTTAGAAAACAATCACATGTATGTTTGACTTGCAAACATAATCAAACAAAAAATAAATAAAACAATTTTATTTATTTAATATTTAAAATCTAACTAATTAGGTTTTCAGAACACTAATTCCAACAATCTCCCACTTGTCCTAAACCAAATTAGCCCTAAATTGCATAACTATCCTCTAGGGATCTGTCAACTTTTTATTATAAATTTTAACCAATATCAATTTGTTATTTTCTCATTCTTTTGCTAACAAAATTTGATATACTAGGAATCTTCTGAGTCAAGTAGTCTACTTAACAACTCCATAGTTGTCAACTGCATGACTTCCATAGTGAAGTAAGCAATACATGACTGTTCACTCTTCACCTTCTAATGACTTCCACTAGGAGCGTAAACATGGATTTCAAACATCTAACATCTAAAGTATCTTTTATAACAAACGACCCATGATAAACTCAACATCCTTTCTTTTGAATCTCGCATAAGCTTGATCCTAAGAACATAGTGTGTTCATCTTAGGTCTTTTACTTTTAAGCTAACTGCACAACTAACCCTAAACAACCCATAACAATTCTACATCATTCTTAATGAGTATAATATCATCTATATACAACACTTAGAAAGTCTCTATTTTCTTGTTATGTCACCTGTACACTGATGGTTCACTCACCATTGACTCAAATCCCTAGGACTTGATTAACCATCATCGAATCTACTTTTTAATGAACAAGATGCTTATTTAAGTCTACAAATAGAATTCCTCTATTTGCATTCTATATGCTCCTAACTCTTGGCAACAAACTTATACAGTTGTATCATACACATAAGCCTATTAAGATGAAAATTCAGAAAATGTCGCCTTGATTTCCATTCCAATACTTCATCACAATAGATATGAGCAGCCTTATGGACTTAAGCATAGCATCTGGCTAGAAGATCTCATCAAAGACAATTCCTTTGTATAGGGCATTAACCTACCGCCATCAATTTAGCTTTGAAGGTCTCTACCTTCTTATCCAATGAACTCTTTGTACTTGTAGATCCATTTAAATCCAGTCTAATGAAATTAATGTCTTTCGATGCCTCTGTAAGCTCCAAACTTAGTTAAAATATAATTACTTTAACTTAACGTTTATTGGCCCGACCCAATGTACCTTTTAAATAAACATTTTATTTATATAACTATTAGTCTATTTTTCTGAAAAATAATTGAAAAACTATTTTGAAATAAATAGCAAGTAGAAATCAAATTTCTAAAGCATATTAAGATAGTTACTCAAATACAAAACTATATTCCCTGACTTAAACTATTATCTCTTGATGCTCTTACTGAAAACCCATTCACTAGAAAACTAGTGAACTACCTACCAATCACAACTAGAGGAGACATGATATGATATACCTTGTCATATGGGCTTTTAGCCTTGGCAACAATAGTATCTAAGTACCTAGGCAATCTCTTTTGAATATTCACGTCAAGTGCTTATAAAAGAGACAAAACTATTTTGACTCATATTTTATTTTACCCTCTTGAGATTCCTAATTCCTGAGATAAGAGCCCACACTAAGTGGTGGACTCTTCCCTTAGTTCTCATGACACATTTTATCTCAAACTGTAATTTCATCAGTCCAGACAATGAGTAATCTCTATTACTCGATGTATCCAGCCTAAATTGATTAAAAAAACCTCGATAGGCAAGTCAGGATCATATCCTAATGAGATTGGCTATCAATATTTGCATCAAGAACTCCAGTTCAATTAATCACATGACATGCACTTGAATTAAAAGTGTCTATCATATTTCTCATTAACTGTTCTCTTGCTATCAGTTCTTTAATCAAACACTTCTTTCAATTATATCTGATCATCTTTACTATAGTTGATTCTTCAAGTATCTAATACTAGAAAATGATCGACATCTAATGTCCGAATCTTGCATCCGACTAACTTTTTAGTCTAGTTTAACGTTCCGAAAGTTCTTTTCAACTTATTCGATATATTAGCAACAATCCAGAGATGCTTGAGTATTTTCTAATGCTCTATATGTTCTAAAACATATCATATCATGGCAAATAAAAAGGAACAAACAAGTAACGCATACCAGTATCGATCGCAATACAAAAATATAACAACCAGTCTGAACACAAAAAATTGTAAAACAAGTCTTATAACAAACAGGATTACTTTTCTTACTTTTAGCAAACAATCAAAGTTTAGAGTTCACAATCCAACACTTACATGTATGCCATGGTGACCTAATCGAACTACCCAAAATTTCGCATCAATGAGGCCAAATTGAGATATCAGAAGGTGAGAACATTTCTCAATAAATATGTTTTCTTGGAAAGTCTTTACTAAACATATTTAACACGCCACTTTTCCCTCAACCACTAAGGTCATATAACAGAACTCCTCGGGAAGGCTAAGGTAGACCCCAGTTAAATGTACACCATTACCTGAACATCCATACAAGGTCTCAATATACTCCATGTCAGCGTGGCTTTACTTGATTGCTTGGACTTCAGTTTATCCTAACAAAAGTCTAACCCTGTATTTCGCAGATTAACATCCTCCTCTAGGAGTAATGCAACCCACTATACTAACTTTAACAAGCTAATAAAGCATGGAATCCAATTAACCATTCTATGTATGTGTGCAACAATGAGCTAACCAATCTACCCGTTACTGCATGCGAGAGGGGCATAAAGAATCATTAGTCAAGTGAAAACTATTCTCAATCGATATGTTTCCTAAACATAATAAACTCACCATTTCTTCCTTGGTCTCTAAGACAGTATCATAATGCTCTCTAAGAGACTAATATACTATCCTAATTAAGTGTATACCATTACCGAGACATTAGTACAAGCAAACAAGATACTCCATATCAACGTGGCCAGACTCGTTTTTCCCGTACCTTTATCTATCATTAAAAAGCCTAACTTGGTATTCCGTGACCAAATGCCCTCCTGGGGGAGTAGTGCCTATCCACTATACTATTAAACAAGGGAGACCTTAAGGAATCAGCTCCTGATCCTCACCCCAACTTAAAATTTACAGTGGTAGATCTTTCTTTTAAATTTGATTATCTTATAATCAATATTACAATCACATTCTAAATTTTTATTTAACCGTTAAATAAAACCCTAATCCAATTAGATTGCTTTAATTATCCAACCTATGTAGTCTAATCTCATTAGATACAGTATGAGAATTTTCCTTTCAAATAATTCAACTATTCAATTATCTAATTATTTTAGATCTTTTTGAAATAATTCTTCCACTTGATGAAATCAAATATTTCACTAAGTTACATATTTTCATGGCCTTCTAATTTTATCACATTATACATAATATTTAACTCATTTAAATAATACTGAACATGTGAACTAAAATTTAATAAGTAACCCGCTATCAAATTTCGAATAATAGTACTTAAGGCAGAAAGGTTGAACAATTAAAGATTTTCTTGACTCTTTAGAAAAATTATCTCATAATCTAAATTTGGATCTCATCCTAATTAATTATTTATTTATTCAAATTATTTAAAAATAAAAATTTTTATTGGTGTTTTGTATTTTTTAATTCTAATTTAAATAAATAATTATTTATTTTAGATCTTAATCTCATTAGATCATAAACTGACCATCTAATCCCATTAGATATTCTATGATTTGGATTGTCATAAAATATTTAGCAATTGAATATTTCACACCTTGGTTCAAAATCTAATTACATTAAATTAATAATCTAAATTGTTCAACTATATGAATATTTAATCTCATTAGAATTGATTTAGAAATATGCCCTTTGATCGAATCATAACTCATCTAAAAATTTAAAAAATTTAAAACTTTAATGAACATTCAATCTTGTTATTAAAACTCTAACAACAATCATCGGGATTATCTTTTTGCTTCAATGAAATTCCCAATTTCATAATTTGGTAATTCTACATGCTCTAATTTTATTAAACCTGATGCTTTCAATGTCAATCATGAATGTATTCGGAGTTGGCTCTTATACCAATTGTTGGGAACATATTTCAAAAATTTTCCCTAAACGGGCGCAGCAGAATGCAAATTTAAAATTCTTAATTTTAAATATAATGCTACGACCTAAGTAAACTATTTCATTAGATCTATATCTTACTCTAATAGGTTTATAATATGACAAACAAAAGCCATCGAATAAAATAAGTATAAACATAATACGTAGAATAAATGAAATAAAGGAAAGCAAATCAAATACTTAATTTAAACAAACCTGAAGTATGAATCCCGATTCCAATTTCAAGATCTGAAATTGGCAGAAGATTTCCTGACACTTCAAGGTCTTATTTACAATGACCTTTTCTAGCGCTAGGAGGGTGGGTCCCAAATATTTTTAACTTAGGAAATATTTCGGATCAAAATTTTTCCTTTAATCTTTCCGAAAAATAATTTTTCAGAAAAAGTATGCTAAAGAATGATTTAGAACACCTCTAAAACAATTTTAGGGTTTTCATCGTGGGAGAAAACTAGGTTCCATAACCTTAATTCTTATTCTTTGCATAATAAAAAATTGTGTATCTCACAAAACAAAAAATCAGCCGCTAAAACAAGCATATAAATAAAAGAATTGAGTTGGTGATGACGTTACCCAACAAATTTGCAAAGCTACCATTTCTTTGCATTTTCTCTTTTCCTTTTGTTGTTCGTTTTTAAAACACAATATAATTTATCGTATCATATATTCATCTTATGAATATTTGTTTGGCATAAAAATTTATTTATCTAACAAATAAATATTTCATCTCATTGATTTATTTTTAAATATTTTCAAACAGTGCTTAAATTGAAGCTTGCGAAGGGACTTCGGGGACAATCTAACTCTAGCTCCAAATGGGTCAAATCTAATTATCATCTCATGACAACAATTGATTACAATTTAATAAAACTTAATTCTACTAAATAAGTTTTACTGCACTCTATAATTAAATATATTCACTCAAAAATTTCTCAAACAACTTTTATTACGACAATTAACCCCTTATTAAATATCCGTGAGCAAAAGTAACGTTAACTACTAGAGTTACTTTTCTCACATCTCTCACTATAGTTCACGACTCGCCCTTCTCGAACAATTCAATAATACAGAAACAATTTTCATATTAATTCCAAATGTCATACATGGAATATTCTAGCCAAATATTCTAGAATCTGTTCGTATATTTGCGAATCAACTAAGGGGACATTTTTATCTATTTAGAGACTATAGATTCCATATAAAACAACTACTCGAGCCACACTTCATGCCATTACTCAACATAAGTAAGATTCAAGTCAACGCACTTTGACTAATCCTTTTAGCACATCAAAGCAACAAACAATCTATGCACGAGTTCAGGCTATTTCTGGAATTTAGAGTTATCATCTTACAGAATTAATTATTTCTGATAGCAAGTAAAGAAATAACTAATTCAGATGGCCCTACTCAATGTTCCAATCTTATTGATAACACTAACATGATACTCCTAGATCCCTATCCACTTGACCAAGACAAGTCATCAAAAGTATCATATTATAGTCTTATTAGACAAGTTGTCCACACTTATCACCGACTATAACATACTTTGACAACATATCATCTATTTGATCTAAGTCTATCTATGGCTCAATCTCGTTGACCACTTAAACCAAACTTGACGTGTCATCTTAAACTGCGTCCATCTCATGGAATGTTATAGAAAACAACCACACGCAAGTTTGACACATAAAACATAAGCAGAAAATAAATAAATAAAACAATTTCATTTATTTAATATTTACAATCTAACTAATTAGGTTTTCAGGACAGCAATTCCAACACCCACAGCGCCGCTACCGTCCTCCTCATCATCCACCTCAATCAAATACATTTGAAATTTTTTCTTCATTGGACTATTATGGCCATGGCAAAAGAAAAGATTTTTAGCTTGATGTTCTTCAACCTCCGGGAGAATCAATGGAATTTGACTCCTATTCAGGTTTTTTATGTGGGTTAGGGATGTGTTTGAGCTTTGGGGCCAATGGGTTATAATAGGGCTAGGCATGGTTGGGCATTTTATTAGCGTTAATCGAGCTAGTATGAGTTGAACTAACAGGTGTGGGTGGATGGGGGCCCTTTATTGGAGGTTCTACCCTCCACACGTGCTAGATGAGCGTAATTTTGGTCTTGCAGCTCAATATCATCCTACCTCGACAACTCCACCTTCATCCCCCTAAAAAGATACTAAGATGTTGTGCCTCATTCAACCCACAAAGACTAATAAGCTGCTCAGAACTACTCAAGTATTCACTCAATGCACCCGTATGCTTCACCAGACTCCGTTCAACCAAAGGATCATCATTATTGTCCAAAAATTGTTCATTGATGCTCTTAGAACAAGCACCCCACGGAATAACGCTACCACGTGGCCACGTGCAAACATAGGCATAGTGCCATGAAAGTGCATCACCTTCGAGGGCGACACTAGCAAGCATAACCTTACTCTCCTCTTAGGTGTTCTATCATAATAAAGTATCCCTAGCGTTTAAACAACCAATCTCTTACATCAACACCATAAAAACGCGGAAAATCGACCTTAATAACGCAAGTAGGGAAGTGATAGTTACCATTTTCGAGCTCATAAGTGTGGGGTATAAAAGTTTCAGTTTGAGGTTATGAAGTTTGACTTGTCGGGACGTTGGGAAACCTCACACTATCATCTGATGCTCGAGATGCCAGTGTAGGAACTCGATCAGGGACTCGGGTACTTCAGTCTCCAATTGCCTCCTACAACTCATTGATAAAGTTCACGATTGATCCCATCTGGATCGATAACCCCTGAATTGATCGATTTATTTCATCCACGAAGTGACTATTTTGAGTAATCTGGGCGTCAAGCTTATCTTGTTGACTGGCTAACACGGTCCTCAGCTTGTTCCTCAGTTCTTCTTGCGGTGCCATAAGCGAGTTGTGCAACCCATCATGTTGCACAATGAAAGATGTCCTCAAGTTCTCCTCCATTTCACAAAAGGCAGCTTGGGAATGTTTGTTATTAGCCATTAAAGTTCGAACCCAAGGAAGGAAAGGTTGTGATACCGATCGTTGTGATTGAACCTCAACCCACTCCAATCAATCAAGCCAATCCAACCCAAATGATGCAGACTTTGCATATGCGTTAGGAAGTGCATTAGTCGTATCAAGTAATATAGAAATGAGTAGAGTATCGTTCCCACGAGAATTGTTATTGAATGAGTACCAAAATTAGTAGCTTTGATGCTATTTGAAAAACCGAAAAATTGAGATATTGATATGAGATAAAATAAACTAAAAAGAAATAAAATACGTTAACTGATTTTATAAAGTTTTTATGATTTAATAATATCCAAGGCATCCAATTTCACCCAGTTGCATCAATACGCCTTCCTATTCTTGTTATTCAAGTTGTTATTACGCATTGATGGTTGAAAATCCTAATTTACTAAATATTCTCTCTCGAGCAACATTTAGTATGCTTTTTTACATATTAACCCACCACTCTCGTGCATGAATTTAAATAAGAAAAGAGTTTTTTAAAGTTTGATGATTTTCTCTTAAAAACCACACAAATCGCGTTAATCTCTCTCGAGCATTCGCTCAATTTGTGGTGCTTATCACCTTAGCACTCATCATAAATCTCCTCTTGGCATTATGAATTATTATAGTTCTTAAATGGTGATCAAGCATTTAAAACTCATGAAGAACAATGATAAACACTTCAACAACGTAATGACAAAACAATGAATACTTTGAATTATAAATAAGCGTATATTACAACTTAGGCTACATCGTAGTCTTGGAATAACAAAATTAGTTCATGATAAACTTAATATAAGACATATTTAAAGCAAAATTCATGAACTTAGAAGAAGAAAAGGCTAAAAAGGACTTAAAAATACAAAATTACAAACCAAACTTTCTTCCTCCTTCTTCTTCTTTCTTCACCCGTTTTTCTTCTTCTTTTTCTACACTTTGTATGAGATTTTTGTTGAGTGAAGGATGATCCAAACACTCCCAAACATCCCCTATTTATACTGTTTGAAGGAGAAATAAACTATGCAAAAAATCACATCAAACTTGCTTCTCATTTGCTACATGGTGAGGCTGCTGCTGAAGCTACTTTGTTCATCCTTTTTTTTTTTTTTTTTCCAAATTCCACTGCCCAAAACCTACATGAAAGCATCATGTGCATGTTTTATAAGGTGTATATTATGAATTTGAGCTAAAAAATTGCATAATATTGCCGCCCAAAGTGAGGAAAATTTATAAGTTGATCAAAAAAATCGGTTTTTTTTTTTTTTTTCTGCCGCTGCATGTTGTGTTTTTCACCCTTTTTTTCATTTTTTTCTGCAATTCCACCATTCAAAACTTGCAAATGATGATTTAATACATGTTAAAGTATGTTTGTAAAATGAATTTGGGTAAAAAGCATTGAGTTTTTGCTCCTAAAATGCAAGTTAAAGCCGATTGCACCACCACCTGCACCCAGATTCTGCAATGGCTGTTCAACTCGATTTTTTTCATTTTTTTATTGCTTTACACCTCCCAAAATCAGCTTTAACATCAACTTGAACATGTTAATGAAGTGTTCAAGAAGTTCTTTCATGTTATTTGTCCATTTTGCCACCCAAAATTGCAAGTTAAAATGGATCGGTTGAGCTTGGTGCATTCTCTTTGTTTTTGACGTTCATTGCTGATTTTCTTCAAATTTTTGAGCTTAGACCGACCTGAATTCAGAGTTTACATCAACTTTGACATGTTAATGCATTGTTTAATTAATCCTTGCTCTTGATTTGTGCATTTTGTTACCCATTTTTGAAAGTTGAATTGTATTGTGCATAAACTTGTTGTGTTCTTGCTTTAGCCACGTTAATTATTATGTTTTGCCCATTTTTTGCTTTGGTTTGGTGTATCTTGCTTTTACTTGTTGATATTAATGATAAAACCTAGCAAGATTTAGCATAAAACGAGTGTTTTTGCAAGAAAATGGCAATATGAGCAAAAAAGAGCAAAATTGAGCAAAAGTGATAAAAATTTGATGTAAAATGTTTAAAAATATATTAAAATAATAAAAAAATTATATACTAATTTAGACTTATCACCAAACAATAAATAAAATGGACGAAGAACGCAAGTATGGTGTATATTTCACTATAACTATGGTAATTATAAGTATAAAATGTATATGAGTATTTATAATAGAAGAGATTTAAAGAGAAGAAGAAAGAGGGAGACGGGTTAGAGAGAGAGAGAGAGAGAAAGCACAAAACTTTGGGCAAAAATCATATTCTCTCTCCTAACCTAATCCTCATATATATACTAGATTAAGTTGCTGAACATACTTAATTAAACTAAACAAAACCATATTTATGACCATACTTAAATCCTACCAATTAGCGGTTGCTAACGTGTCCCAAGTTGATGTGGCACCAGCTCTGGTCCCGAGGTCTATGCTCGTATCAAAATACCAAAAACGATTAAGTTTATAAAAAAATCCTCAAATAATCTGAGATTAACATATTTAATGTAGCTAATATATTTTGACCAAATTTCATAATATTAAAATATTACTTTTCGGAATTTCTTTTATTAATTTTATTCTATATTATAAACAATTATACACTTTTTAAATTCAAACATTCAATTGACATTTCTTTTTTTTTTTTTTTTCCTCTGACATAAGATTTGTACTTATGTTAGGGAAATTCATAGGTATCTAAATCAGTCATCGGCTTCAAGGTGTATAGCAAACCTCTTTACTTAAGACTTATTTTGTGGATACCAAAATAGTCTCAGAGATACAATGAAACCCAAAACAAAGTGAGAGTAAGAGCGTAGAGAGGAATAATGACCGAGACTTAAAAAATTAGAGAATGGAGTTTTCAAGTCACGTTTTACAATGTTTTTAATCATGAGAGAGGATAGGGTATTTATAGTTTTCAAGTATCTTTTTATAAAGAGACATATCCTTTCACGAAGAGACACACTTCTTTACCCAAAAGATACCAAATCATCTTTCGTTTATTTTGAAGATACACCAACATCCCCCACCATTTTCAAAATATAAAATATATGCATTCGCATGCAAACTATATATCATCTCGGAATAAAAGGAAGTCTTTATGCATAAATGAGAGTATCTTCTGATTGAACCCTCACTTAGTGAAGACACATCAAAGTTAATAGGAGTAAAATAGTAGACTATACTTTGAACCGTACGAATCCATTTGACTAACCATACATGTCTCAACACACAAGACTTACTCCCTACAATACACCTCGTCTTCGACTGACACATGTTAGGCCTAGTGTCCTGTACCTTTAATAAATGTAACAGAGTCAAACCAATCTCATTAAAACACTCCTTGAAGCGACCAAACTTCACACTCACATAAGTAGACCCCATTGATCATGTCCCTGCAACACGACATTCAATAATTTTCTAGGGTTCATTAAGAGCGTACGCTCAACCTCCTTTTTCCTTTATCACAGATTACCAAGCACTACACCCAGGATGGAATTTTACTTTTAGTGCTTGCAATCACATGGATGATGGAACTCTCTCATTGAACACAAGACTTGGCGTTGTACCAGGCATTTAGTTAAGTGATTAAAATTGACGGGCTTAACCCATCCCTTTATTTGTAATTAAGACCAAGTCTACAAGACTTTTAGTTAAGGTATTCGCTAGATTCTGACTCGTATTTTCAAACACCACAGTTATCACCCAATCTTTCTGGAGTTGTTTTACATAGCTATGTCTCATAGTAATGTGTTCGAACTTTTCAATTATACACCTCACTCTTATGCTTTTGAAAGCATAACCTCACTATTAGAATGGATAGAAATAGATGATGTTGGCTTATACCACAAAGGAATCTTAGACATAAGATCCTTTAATCATTCTGCTTGTTTGCTAGCAAAAATCAGAGTAATAAACTCTACAATATGATGGAATTAATAATACATGTTTGTTTCTTGAAATCCAAAGAGACAACACCCCCACCATGTAAGAAAACCACTCGCTTGTAGAAGTGTAGACCTCCTTATCGAAGATACAATTGGCATTCGAGTATTCTTCTACGGTAGAAGAATACCCATTTGAAGTAATACCATAATTCATGGTCATTTTAGTATCTTATATACCACATGCCAGTCAATTTTACTTGAATTGCTAGTATATCCACTTAGCTTTCCAACAAAAAGCGCTATATTGGGTTTTTTCATACTCAAATTGTACTAGTAGAGTAACTCCATTTGGTACTAAATATCCATACCAAATATCAACATATAATCAATATACAAACATATACTGACTCCTTTATCATTATTAAACTTGCTATATATGTATTTATCCGATTCATTTATTGCCTCCTTCCAAAAGCAGAATTACGAGACTTCATAGCCTTGTCATAGAATTATATTCTATGACACAACAATATGAAACTTGACATTCATATTATTTCTAGTTCATTCCACTAGATACATAGAGAAATACCGTCCAAATGACTTTTCTTTTCTTACTTTTTTTACTTCTTCTAAGTTCTCAAGCACTATCAGGGATTTCTTCTCTCTCATCATGATTTTCATCATTTGACATAGACATGTCACTTTTCACAAAAATTCGAACTTTCGATATAGAATTGAACAAAAACTATTTTCATCTTAATATTTTACTTCATATTATCATAGCACATCATCATTTCATCAATATCAATGAAGTATTCAAAATACTTTTGTAAATTCATCCATGTTTACATTCATGAACTTTAATTTACCTACAATTAAATCATATGAATCTCATGTCATTTATAAGCATCAAACCTTATGGGCAACATATAAATCATCATAATCAATGTTCATATAATCTTAAGATTTGCCACTTTAATGATTAATAGCATCGTAACAGATGAATATAAACTGTATAATAGTCTTATTTTCCATGCAATAATCTTACTTATATTGTACTCAATTTGAATTTCTTAATGTCAATGACATTAGAGGTCAACATATATAAAATATTCATACAATGTTTACCTTTCATGATCCACTAATTTTAATTCCATTCAAATTCACACCTCTTTCGTTTTTACCAAGTAAAAAGAACACACTCATATTAACAATTAAAATCCCAAAAATTCATTATTGCATTAACATGCATACACATATTAATCGCATAACCACATTAACATCCATGCTTAAACCTAAATTGTATTTCATATTTATGAACATACATGTGTTAATTACATTAATTGTACATGCATTGACCTTGTAATTCTATTAACATATATACGTACTTATACTCAAATTCTTTTTTGTAAGTATGAGCATACATGGATACACTACCCATTAGATGGTCATGAAGACGTATCATTAACTGTATGCATGTGTTAATATTCGTGTCAATATTTACGCATGCAATATTAAGTGAGGCATAACATTGCAAAGCAAACATTCAAATATTATATTATATTCACATATGCAAATATTTATGAGTATCAAAGGGACAATTACATTGCAATGTGACTATGTAGTTCTCAACCATGAAAATCAAAATTTTGATTATCATTATTTTACCTTTAATTTCCTTAACTCAATTATATATTCGTATTATGAATCTAAACTATACATTTTCATATTTCATGAAAAACCCATTGTTCCTTTCTACTTATAATTGAATATCCAAATTTTCACAATAGTCTAATCTAACATACACTGCAAACCAAGGCATAAACAAGTGCATGTTTACATAAACATATACATAAGATGTGACCTTATAGATATGATATATCTTCACAAGATATCTTCCTTTTTGCATATGAATTTGGCATATAAAATCGCATATAACTTTAAAAGCACTTGAATTTGCTTTTAATAAGCATGTATAAAACTTTTATAAGCAATTATTTCATGAAATAAACTAATACAGGCATGCCCTTTCAACCTTTTCCATATTACCAATTCATAATAAAATTCAATAAGGGTGTGTTCACGATTTATGATTTGGCAGATTTATCTTATTAATTTTATTATATATACTACCACATTATTTGAAATTACCAGTGAGGTTCAACGATAAATTTTATAATAAACATGAATGTATAAATTATTTATGTTTTATAATTAGTTTTGGCATCATTTTGGCAGATGGTTTCAATAACTATGCAAAAAATGATTTCCCTTTTTGCATCACCTCAACATATGGTTTCAACAACTACCTTTTTTTTTTTTTTGATAAGTCAGTGAATATATATCAAAAAAACCACACCGATGTACGTCCATACATGAGTACGAGGGCCATACTCCAAGACACGGCAGAAGCCTACAATGCAATCCAAAGAAAAGGAAGCAAAAACACGCAAAGCAAATAAAGGAAATACAAAGGAACATCAAAAGAAACTCCTAAGTACGACTTAAAGATAACAAAGGAAATGCAATGAGAATGTCAATGCATCAAAGTAGAACCTAACCAAAGTGAGCCAAAGACAATCAGGATTTCTTCTTGCCCTTCAATTTCTTGTTGTTAACTTGGGCTTGCTTCTTTGAAGCCGCTCTAGTCATCTGACAGTCAATCTGAGGCTGAACCACTGAACTCTCTTTAGGCCAAACAGAAGCAGTAGTGTCCGTGGTGTCAGAATAGATGCCACGATCACTGGAACTTACGGTGCGGTTACTCGGAATACTGGCTTCCATGTTCATGCCAGAAAAATCAAGCTCTATAAGCCCAATTAAGTCAAGCTGAGCGTCAATAATTTCAACCGGAACCATAGCACGACTTAAATCCTCCATATGGGTAGACGAATTTGCATCCAACCGAAAATCCGAGAGGCCCAAAGGGTCCCCAACCCGATCTAAAAAACCAGGCTGGGTAGAGGGAGCCGTACCCAGATGGGCCCGGCATGAGAGCCCGAAGCCCATGCGACTTTGGGAGGCCCAGCACACGGGGTGAGTTGGGCTTACCCTTGGTTCTGGGCTTACGGGCCGAGAACACAGGGAACCCCCCTAGCAGCATGGAGGGCGCGATGGGCCCAATCCGAATTCCCAAATAAGGCCCATTAGAAGACGGCAACGCGGGCCAAGTAGTAGATGGTAGACCAGTAACATGTGGCCCAACCCGATCAACCCCGACCCCCAAACCATTATCCGCTAGCCCAATCAAAGACCCGAACTGATCCAAAACAGCTAAATGCCCAACTGGCCCATGATGAACACCACCCTCACCAACTTGCAGCCCAACCCTAAGCTGACCACTAGATTCCTCCCTAGGCCCAATAATAGGCCCAAGGCCCTCCTCATGCGCCGGCTCTAGGGTGGGCACCACGCCACTCCCCGCGGTGGCTACCCCATGGTCCACCTCCGGACCTGTAGCTGCGTCACCCTACACCGCCGCCTTCTTCCGGCGACGGTTCCTTTTCCGGTGGTTTTTTTCGGACCCCCTAGCTGGCTGATCAGTGGGGACCGGAGCATCCGAGTCCTGGCACGAGTGACCCCAAACGCGACATGTGTGACAACGTTTAGGGAGAGCTTCATACTGGATCTCTAAATGGATGAACTTACCCTCATGAATCTCAAGGTTCACTTCCCTGGCCGGTTCAATATCAGCACCAATGCGCATACAAACCCAGCATAATCGACCCTCATACCTTCAAAAGTTGACCTGTCCATGTGGATAGAAGTACCAATAGCACTAACAATAGTACTTAGGGATTCTCTCGACCATCGCCATGCTTTCAAGCCATAGATTCGTGCCCAAATAGGTATGACAGATGTATCATGCCTTGGAAGGTGCGCAGAAGACCAACGTTGGAGATTGAGGCTATGGCCTTGAATGTGCCAAAGCCCCTCACGTAAGACCCTTTCGGATGCCTCCTTGGCATTGAATCTAAAGAAATAAACATCTCTTTCAGATATAACACATTCTAAACCTTTGGATCCCCAAAGCATTTTCGCTATAGCTATACATCAGGAATAAGCGACCCTGCCTCCTATGAAATGACCCATAAGAGTACAGTTCCATTTTTCCTCAGCCACGCTTATATCAAGACCAGTGATAGAAGCAAAAACTCTCCCGTCTCTAAGATTCGCGGCCCCGGGGGGGGGGGGGGGGAGGACAAAGAACAAAGAGAGAGGTCCTCTGTAGCAACGAGACCCGCGCTTTTAGCCATGATGAGCTTAAAACGGGTCCGAAAAAACAAATTTGCTTGACTTCACCAGAAACCACCAACAACCACCCAAAGACCACCAAGACAACCCAAACCACCAGCAAATCACACAAAAAACCAAATCTTAGGCAAATAAGGAAGGAGGCGTGGGGTGAGGAAAGAATCCCAACCAACAATCTTTCCAAATCTTGCTAAAAACTTAGGGTTAGGGCACAAAACCGTGCACCGCCAGCCACCACCCAACGGCAACCAGTCCGGCCAAAACAACCACCAAACATCGGCAAACACCAAGGAGGAGGAGGACTAAGGAGACTTACAAGTCGAAGGACCCAATAACGCCAGGAGAGAGAAAATGGGTCGTGCACCGCCGCTGCGCCACCAACAGCGACCGGACCACCACCAAAAGTTCGAGCAAGGAGATGCGAGTCACGCCGGAGCAGTTGCCGGTGATGGGCTGTTCTTTTCTTTTAGATCTCAAATTATACATACCAATTTATAACAAGTATGTATCCATAATTCATATTATCATCATTTTTTTTAATTTTATATATATATATACAAACACCCCCTCCTAGATCGTATATGTAATAACATGCATGGATATTTAATAATTAGTTTAAGTTAAACTCATGCAATATTGAAACCGTAATGAATACAAATTTCTGGCTGTTTTTATTGCACTATTGTTCTATATTTGTTTTCTCTGTCTAAGTAGTATAGAAAATCCCATCTAAATCAATGGCAAATTGCCTTATCCTATTCTTCATGGATGCCAATTCGAGCAAGTGTAACCGTAGGAATTTAACTGTATCCTTTTTTTTTAATCTATAACATATATACCCATATTGTACATCTAAATTATATACTTATTTAATTGTATATTTATAATTTCACCATTACTGTACAATATATAATAACTATAGTGAATTTCCACTCATGTCAATACAACATAACCTTTATTGCAAGTGTTCAAGCGGATGATACAATGCAAAATCACAAACAAATATTAATCCACTTCAACAAAATTGATAGTTGAATCAACAACACAAAGCGCATGACTAGAACAATTAAACTGATATTTAAATAGAAAGTTGCAACTTCGTTGCACTCTTGCGATCTGATGGTTACAAAGGCATATGGTGTGTTGTTCTTTTAATTGGTCTCATGATCTACATAAAGCAACGTAATTGAATTTTATACATGGTTCAACAATTACTTCCAGACATGACGTAAGACCTTCCAATAATACCTAAACAAAATTCCTGAGCTCTTAACTTCAGTTTTGGTTCCACAAATAAACTTACTTAACTATATGCATAAACATCCATGCATATAACACATGTTCTAATGCTATCTTAGAACTTCATGATTTTCATATATATATATATTGGATAAAAAAAACATGCCTTGATCTATAGCAAATTGTATAGTAGAAGGATCAAAGAAGAAATCCCATTTTTCTCTCTTAATCTCTTTCGTCAATCTCACAAAGTATGCCATCGAATCACATCAAGAGAAGAAGCCATTTTCATAAACAAAAATAAATCTTAAGATTGTTAGGAAAATTCGTAATACAGGTATCTAAATTAGTCATCGGCTTCAAGGCATGTAGCAAACCACTTTCCTTAAGACTTATTTCATGGATACCGAAATAGTCTCAAAGATACAATGAAACCAAAACAAAGTGAGAGTAAGAGCGTAGAGAGGAATAATGACCAAGACTTAAAAAATTAGATAATGGAGTTTTCAAGTCATGATTTTCCTCTTTTTTTTATCTGAATTTTCCATGTTTTTAATCATGAAGGGACACGTCCCTTCATGATGAGAAATATTCCTTCATGAAGAGACACGCCTTTTCACCCAAAAGACACAAAATCATCTTTTGTTTATTTTAAAAATATACCAACAACTTATTCATTTATCTTTATGAAATTATAATGAAATTATTGATTGCAATACATTATATCCTACACTATGGAGTTGTTTGGTTAGTGGGACTAAGGGGGTGAAAGTGGGAATGAAAAGCGGGAGTGGGGATGTGGAAATGGGGAGGGGTGAAAGTGGAAATGAAAAGCATTTCCACTCTTATATTTCTAGTTTTTAGCTATTTGGTAAGCAAGAGTGGGAATGAATGAGGGGTGAAAGTGAGAATAAAAAAACATTCTTAATCTCATATTTCCATACCCAGTGGGGCTTGAGTTTGAAAATGTGGGACTGTGAATGAGAAAAAAAATTAGATATTATTTAAATCTTAATTTAATTTTTACCCTCAAATAATAAATTTAAATAAGTTTTTGAGCATAATAACAACAACAACAACAACAACAACAATAATAATAATAATAATAATAAAACAAATTAATAATCAATAGTTTCCCTTGCTCTCCAATGTCGAATTTGTTTTGATATGGAATTGTCAGGGCATGGCCATGGATCATCAGAAGGGAGGATAGATCGTCTAATAGTTGAGCCGTAAACAAGTATTCTGCGCTGAGTGGGGATAGTGTAAATATCATAGAATTCTACAACCTTTGATTGAATCATCATTTCAATAGAAATGAGACCGTCTTGAAAATTCTTTTGAACTACATATTTGAGCTTCCTGCCAAATTGATCTGCTTGGTCAGGTTTTGTAAAAATCAGTCGGAATAGGAATCCATAATTCAAAAGTTTTTGGGCAGCGAGAACAATTTCTTGGCCTTCATGAATGATGGTCATTGGATCATAGATTTCCATGTCAATGCAAATTCGCACAATTGAATAGGTGAGATGGCAAGAGCAATCGCCCCTGTGGTCTTGTGGGTTAAGGCATTTTTGAGTTTGTTTACAGTCTGCTTGAAAATAGTAGAAGGCAAACCATTGGTAAGTTAAGCCAGGAATATGTATTCCATTGTTGGATAGGTCTTGAAAAAATTGTTGGATTTTAATCAGGAGTCTATTGTTACTGCATTGAGTAACTAAGGCAATATGGGCAGCAACATCTTGAGGTAAATAGCTAAGAAATTTTTTAGAAAAGAAGAAGATCCTTGGTTTTGTGAAATCGTAAGTTGATGAAAAGTTACTCCAATTTGGCTTCTTTGTTTGGTAATCAATTTGTTTTTGTAAAACAAGAATTTGATGCCTAAAATTGATACACTCATTATTTCTTTGTTGCAATTGGGTTTGGAGGGAATCAATATCAAAGACTTGAGTTTGTTGAAAGGATATATTTTGGCAGTAAGAGAATCATCACTTGGAGTTGGAGGGACGTTAGATTTTGAATCTAATATTGCTAAATTGGAAAGTAGTGTTGAAATTTTTGAAATATTTTGAAATTCCAAATTAAACATGTGAAAATGTTGTTTTAAGTATTTTAGAAAGGTCTCGGGGGTGTAATGTTCTTCGAAAATAAACTTATCCCACCATTTGACTTTGAATTCCCTAACAAATGAAAGAGGATAGTGTTGTTTTTAATATTGAGTATGGGCATAGAACCAGCAAAAGATCCAATGAATTTGGAAAATTGAACGAAAACATAAAATTGAATCCAGTGGTTCATCTTGTGAATAGTTTAGCAGGGTAAATATCAATGGTGCACCCAAAGGAATGCCACCATTCATAAAACCATGTTGGAAATGTTTGAGATTTGTTTATAATTTGAAAGAACCAAGTATGATCAAATGGTTGATAAAGAAAGGCTTTGAACCAAGCTAACTTGTAATCTTGACAAGTAAAACTTTTTGGAGTCAAGGATTTTCAAAATCGTTTTGGTCTATAGAAACTTTGATCAAAATCTTTAAGGTGTAAAATATTTTTGATTTTGCAACTTGAGAATTGGATTCGTTCATTATCATCATTGTGATGCTTAATTTAAACAGATCCAGTATCTATCAAAATAAGTTCAAAAAATTCACAAGTTTTCTAAATGTCATTAGGAAACCAATGATTTTTTTTTGGAAAAATAGTCTTGACAAGATTTTTGATATTGCCGAGAGACAGGGGTTCCTTGTGTTTTGTAACTAGTATGTGTTCCATTTGGGGTTTTGTAACATATTGGCTAATTTGAAGTGATTGCTCAAGCGATTGACTAGGGGATTGTGTTGAGATTTTTTGAGTAGAAAAGTCTTTGATTGTTAGCCTATTTTTTGTTGCAGAAGAGTGGGAATGGGATTGGAGGGACATTGTATAGTCTTCTGGGGGTTGAATCTTCCTTTTATCTTTGCCTGTCTTCATTTCCTGCAAATAAAAAATCAAAATATTTGCCTGAAGGTAATTTCTGAAAGAAGGGTTTTGTATAAAGTAATCTTGAAAGGATGTTAAAACTGTTTTTAGTTTTAAAATTGTATTTGGCTTGCAAATTTATAATAGAGTTTTGAAAAGGAAATTTGGTAATGTAAAATTTTTTGAAATTTTGGAAAATTCATTTTAAACCAGAACGTAATGATTTGTTTTGGACTAGAGACAAGTTTTCGCAATTTGTCATAATTAGCATCAGGAGTTCCGAGAAGTACTTCTGAATTTGGTAAAGTTAAACTTGATTCAGATTCTTTAAATTCTTGATTTTTGAGTTGTATTGTTTTATGATGATATATTTTTGTAGTTGAATCAGAGGTTAAGCTTTTATTTTCTGTATGAGTTAGATTAGAAGATAAGCTTTTAGCTTCTGTATCCTTTTGAATTTCAGAATTGTTTTTTTGCAATTTCTAAGGTTGGATGAGATAAATTTATTAGCTTGTCTATGAACTGTTGATTTTAATTTTGAGTTATTGGTTGATTCTTTTTGCAACTCCTCATAAAATAGCAAGGTTTTCTACACCTTTGGCAAATTGGAATCCTATTTGGATTATGTTTTGAATGTTTTTTTTCTTTTTGGGGTTTTCTAAAGATCTTTTAAAATTACAACCACTATTTTGAACACAGAGGGAACTTAATTTCTTTTTGGTTGGAATAATGATGAAGTTTCTTCACTTGAGTCTTCATTTTCTCCTTTTGAAATAGTGTGAATTGTAGGGCTACTAGTTGTTGGATTATCTGTTAATTTGAGTTTTTGAGTGATTCTTTTAATAATATCATCATCAGAATTCTGTGCTTTTCTGAGTTTTATTTGTTTTTTATCTTTTTGAGTTAAATTAAAAGATTGGAAAGAATGTTGTCGAATTCCCTGGAAAAATGGGTTTGCTTGTGATTGTGGAGTTGGAAAGCTTTGTTGAATAGGGCAGCTTTGAGGTATTGGTTGAGGGATTGTATAATTTGTATATGTTAGTTGAGGCATTGATTGGACTATTGGAGATTGTTCCAATTTTTGTCTATCCTTGTTATTTATTATATGGCTATGTATTGAATTTAATTATTCCGAAATTCTTTTTAGATTTAAAGTTTGAAAATTATTTTGTTCATAAATTTTATTTATATCTTTGATTCTAGGTAGTGCATCTTCTTTTTCCTCTCTACCCCCACGGAAATGAGTGGCGACCATTTCTTGATTTTAAACATTGATAATTAAATTTTTTGTGGGAGGATGAATAGTTTGAATTATTTGTCCATCCATTGCTAACCATTTGATTGTAGGGTTTGTATTAACATTTATAAAATTTTTCATAAAAGGATTTGATAATTGATTTCTTGATGTGCATGATTCTAACCATTTGAAGAATGGAATATTACATTTTAATTGATTTAATTCTTTGTAATAAGTTTCTCTAATTTTGATTGTCGATTATTTTGTAAAAGTTTGAAAGTACCAATGTCTTTTAATCTTATTATGATCAGATTCAAATTCATTGCTTAAAACTCTTTATTTATTATAAAATCTTTTGTTAAAATATTTATTGAAGGAGGTCTTATTTGAGAAGCTGTTGGAGAACTCGGGTTTGAAATCGATTCATTTTGAAAAACTGGTTCGGCCAGAGGAGAGTTAAATCGTATTCCTCTAAACCTGGAAGTAGAAGTATTTTGAAAATCTTCTTCTCTATTATATGGAAAGGATGAAGTTGATTGTGTTGGGGATTCAATTTGAGAAGGGTGTGAAATAATTGTTTGTTTTCCTGATTCGAACTTAATGGTAATTTTACCATCAGGTTCTTCAGTGATTTGTTGAACTTGTCTTCTTGCAATATTTCTTGGAGGTTGAGGGTTGTCAATTCTCCAAATTTCTGAAATGGTTATCTCATTCCATTTGAGACATATTGGGGTATAGATTGTAGCTTGTTCAGCCTGAACCTCAAGCACTAAAGTTTCTCCAGGAGGAGATTGTTTGAGACATTTTGGGTTAAGATGGCTTCCTAAGACCCCCAAATCCTCTATCAATCCAACCTCCTGCTCCTCCTCAATCTCTTAATCAGAGACTCCAAATACTTTACCCGCTCAAATAAATCAATATTTTCCAAAGCCTCAACTTGAACAACTTTTCCTCACCAAACAAAGAGAACCTCTCCCTTTAACTGGAATTCAAAATTTAGTCAAAGCAACTTTTCCTGACAATTTTCAATGGCTTCTAGATGATATTCAAAGGACCCAAAAGTTGGAACAATCTCCAATAGTTTATTAATTGATTGTATATTGAGTAAAAATGTCATTCACAATATTTTGAAATTCTGATGGAGCATTGGTTCCACAAATAAACTTACTTAACTATATGCATAAACATCCATGCATATAACACATGTTCTAATGGTATCTTAGAACTTCATGATTTTCATATATATATTTGGATAAAAAAAAAAAAAACCTTAATCTATAGCAAATTGTATAGTAGAAGAATCAAAGAAGAAATCTCATTTTTCTCTCTTAATCTCTTTTGTCAATCTCACAAAGTATGCCATCGAATCACATCAAGAGAAGAAGCCATTTTCATAAACGAAAATAAATCTTAAGATTGTTAGGAAAATTCGTAATACAGGTATCTAAATTAGTCATCGACTTCAAGGCATGTAGCAAACCACTTTCCTTAAGACTTCTTTCGTGGATACCAAAATAATCTCAAAGATACAATGAAACCCAAAACAAAGTGAGAGCAAGAGCGTAGAGAGGAATAATGACCAAGACTTAAAAAATTAGATAATGGAGTTTTCAAGTCATGATTTTCCTCTTTTTTTTAATCTGAATTTTCCATGTTTTAATCATGAAGAGACACATGCCTTCATGATGAGAAATATTCCTTCATGAAGAGACACGCCTTTTCACCCAAAAGACACCAAATCATCTTTTGTTTATTTTAAAAATACACCAACAACTTATTCATTTATCTTTATGAAATTATAATGAATTTATCGATTGCAATACATTATATCCTACACTATGGAGTTGTTTGGTTAGTGGGAATGAGGGGGTGAAAGAGGGAATGAAAAGCGGGAGTGGGGATGTGGAAATGGGGAGGGGTGAAAATGGAAATGAAAACCATTTCTACTCTTATATTTCTAGTTTTTAACTGTTTGGTAAGTAAGAGTGGGAATGAATGAGGAGTGAAAGTGAGAATAAAAAACATTCTCAATCTCATATTTCCATACCCAGTGGGGCTTGAGTTTGAAAATGTGGGATTGTGAATGAGCAAAAATTAGATATTATTTAAATCTTAATTTAATTTTTACCCTCAAATAATAAATTTAAATAAGTTTTTGAGTATAATAATAACAACAACAACAACAACAATAATAATAACAACAACAACAACAATAACAATATTATTATTGCTGCTGTTATTATTAATATTATTATTATTTTTATTATAGTGATAATAATATCATAATCATTATAATATTGTTATTATATTAATAATAATAATAATAGCATTATTATTACTACTACTACTACTTTTATCAAAATTATTATTATTATTATTGTAAAACTTATTGTTGTTGTGTTGTTATTATTATTATTGTTATTATTATTATTATTGTAAAACTTATTGTTGTTGTTTTATTGTTGTTATTATTGTTGTTGTTGTTGTTGTTGTTGTTGTTGTTGTTGTTGCTGCTGCTGCTGCTGCTGCTATTGTTGTCATTATTATTATACTAAAATTTATTGGATGATATATTGGTTAACTAATTTGTTTATACCTACTCCCATTAGTGTATATTAAAGGTGAGAATGATTATTTTAATCTCATTCTTATCTCCATTCCACAATATCAAACAGAGGAGTATTCCAACTCTCCAAAAACCATTCCTTCATTCCCACTCCTATAACTTCATTTTCGCCTATCAAATCAAAGTTTTGAGAAAAATTCAATTTTTGCGTACCAAAGAGGGCACCAACACCCCTTCACCAGATCCCATAAGAACTCCGAAGTTAAGCGTGCTTGGGCGAGAGTAGTACTAGGATGGGTGGCCTCCTGGGAAGTCCTCACCCTCAGGTTGAGAGCACTGGGAAACAACCTCTTTTCAGGTTGACACCTTGAAGGGGGAAGGTTGCGTACATCCACCCCTCCCAAACCTTGCGTAGGCGGGAGCCGTTGAGGCACTTGGTATGTTCCTTTCTTGTACAAAGGATAAAATTCAAATGTGAATTATGTGAGGAATTACTAGTTTTATTAAAGGTAGAAATTATTTGTTTTTTACTTTTAAAAAAGGCAAAAATATTTGGTGCTTCTTCCTTTTAAAAATGTGGTACAACAGAAATAAGATGGGTGACCTCCTAGAAAGTTCTCGTGTTGCATCTCTCAAGTTGGGGTTCTTGAAAATTGTCTCCTTTTAGGGTAATATCCTAAAGGGAAAAGACTGATTACATCTATCCTCAGATCCTGCATAGGTGAGAACCCCTAAAACACTAAAAATATTGCTTTAGAAACAAAAATTAAAAATTTTTAGTATAAAAGTATCCTCACTCAAACAAGAAAATGACATTAATATCCTCTCTTCTTCGACCCATCCCCAAAACCCAAGCCCTAACCCTAACCAGTACAAAAAGGCAAAAAAAAAAAAAAAAAAAAAACCCTAACCAGTTCACAACCCCTCACTGTCAGCCACCGCCCCACCGCACCTAGGACGTGTTTCAACCAAGTTGTACAGTCGACCTCCATCGGCTCGCGCAGACGACCTCCTTCGTGTCAATCACCTTCGGTTCGCACTGTCGCCAATCGAAGCCGTTGACCACCGTGGACCATGGAAGCCATCGATCATTGAGCACCGACGAGCGGCCAGTGACCACCACGACCCCCAGATGTATTCTTTTGATTTTTTTTTTTATAATTTTTGTGTGATTTTGTGATACAAATCTCGCCACGTTACACGCCACGTTATTGGCCACACCTCATACTCACACCATGTCAGCCCTAGGTGGCACTTTATCCTATAAATATCTAGTATTGATTAGAGTTGGTTATGCTTGAGAATATTGTGTTACTTTCTCTCTCTCTCCCTTCAGTTTCTCTCTCTCTCTACCCTCCTTATCTTCTTCCTCTATCCGTTCCCCTTTTCTATCTAAGCTACTTGTAATTACTCATACATACATAGAAATACATACAAGGGATAGCGTACTAGCTATCCCATAGCCTTGGTGTTGATATTGTGTGTTGAATGTGTAATTGGTTATTATCTTGATTGTATTGAGGAGGATTTGGTTGATTTGGATAGGATCCAATCTTGGATCCTATCATTGGAATCAGAGCTTGCGTTCCTTGGCTGGGTGGAATTCACGCTTGATCGGATTGGAGGAAGCCTCTGGGTGCTCACCTAAATCGGGAGCCCGGGCTAATGGAATTCCTTAGCAAATGTCATTAAGAAAGCTTGATGAGAAGTTTGATCGGAGAAGTGATGATCTGGATGCAAAGCTTAATCACCGGTGTGATGCACTTACTGAGAATCTGGATGAGATCCATCGGATGGTGACGATTATAGCTCTGAACATGAGGAATGCTCCTCAACAATCAGGGGGCGAAACATCGATCTGTATCACCGGCTGCTCGCAGAGGCGCCTACCAAGGTAATTATTGTTTCCCCACTCGTCTTACAAAGATAGAATTCCCGAAGTTTAGTGAGGGAGATGTGATTAGTTGGTTGCACCAATGTGAGAGATACTTTAGATTAGACCATGAGAAATCTATGTTGGCGAGTGTGGCATTGGAGGGCGCTGCCTTGGGATGGCATAACGCCAACCAATTGTCGTGGCCAATAGGCGTGCCCATTCCGTGGGACGTCTACTCAAGGGAGATCCATGTTCGTTTCTCCAAGGATGAGTACTTGAGGGCTTTTGAACCGCTGATAAGCTGTAGTGGTCTGAACGAGGAACAAAGGGTTGGCGTGTTCAATGATGGTTTGAGCGAGGACTTGGGGGGTTGGCTTAAGTTGTTTAAGCCTCAAAACCTTCAGGACGCTCTCTCTCTCGCCCAATTACAGGAAGAGAACTATGCATATATTGAGCGGGTGACCGGGAAAAACCTGACCCGAAATTTGCCTATCTTACCGTTACCAAACACAGTAATCCTGCATCTGGAATCCGCCAATAAGACAACCCTCCAAATAGATCGTTGAGTTTACCAGCACTGCAAGCGCGGTCACGCCAATAGGATCACTGGCACCAAATAGAACAACACGGGGGTTAACTCTAACATACATTAATGAGTTGTGAGCTAAGAACCTATGTTTCTACTATTGTGGCCCCTTTATGCCAGGGCATGTCTGCCCTGTGCGCCGTAGGGTGCAGATGTTTTGGATTGAGATGGATCAAGATGAAGAGGAAGGCGCTGAATCAGCCGAACCTGATCCAGAACCCGCACCCGATCCTCATATATTCATTCATGCCTTACATGGTATGGCGTAATGCCAAACCATGCGGGTACAAGGCAATCATGGCAAGAGGACCTTGAGTATTCTTGTGGGCAGTGAAAATACGCACAACTTCTTAGACTCACACCTCGTCGAGCAGTTGGGCTGTACCATCGCTAATCAGCGTCCGCCAACTAATATCGTTGCTGACAGTAAGTAGGTATCTTGCACGGGAATATGCCCCTCCTTTCAGTGCAGCTTTGAAGGGGCTACGTTCACTTCGGATGTTTTATTGATCCCACTCTCGGGATGTGATATGGTACTGGGCATCCAGTGGCTTCGAACCTTGGGCGATGTTCGGTGGAACTTTAACACGTTGATCATGGAATTCAAGGTTGATGAGAAGGTCTATGAGTTACGCGGAATTCGTAATTCGGGTCTCAAGGCCGTTTCAGAGAATACCTTGTCATTTCTTCTCACCGAACCAGCTACATTCTATGCTATCACTGTTGACGAGCCGTAAGATCACTCGATCTTTAGTTTGTATACTGCCAAACCTGAATCAGTGGAAGATCCGACAGCACTGAAAACATTACTGGATGAATTTTCTAAAGTATTTGTGCCAGAGCCAAGTGACTTGCCAATCAGACCTGATTTTGATCATCACATTCCTCTTAAGGAAGGTAGCAATCCAGTTAACCTCCGGCCTTATAGATACCCGGCCTTTCAAAAGGACATCATTGACTTGTTGATTCAAGAAATGTTGGCGTCAGGCGTGATCAGAAATAGCACCTTGCCTTTTGCTTCACCGGTATTTTTGGTGAAAAAGGACGGCAGTTGGCGGTTGTGTGTCGATTACCGCCCCCTAAGATGATAGTGAAGGACAAGTTCCCCATTCCCATTGTGGAGGGACTCTTAGATGAATTAGGGGGTGCAACTTATTTCTCGAAGCTCGACCTGAAATCTAGGCATCGGCAGATTCGGATGGCGCCAGGGGGTATATACAAGACAGCTTTCCGGACTCATTCTGGGCACTATAAGCTCACGGTAATGCCCTTTGCCTTATCAAACGCCCCATCAACCTTTCAAAGTTTGATCAATGATATATTCAGGCTTCTTTTTCGCCAATGTGTGCTAGTCTTCTTTGACGACATACTCGTCTACAGCACCTCTTGGACTCAGCCCTTAGAGCATTTGCGTTCGGTTTTGGGCATACTTCGGTAGGATCATTTGGTGGCCAACAAGTCCAAGTGCATCTTTGGGGCACGACAGATCGAGTACTTGGGCCATTTCATTTCCGGAGAAGGCGTAACAGCTTACCCTAGTAAGTTGGCGGCAGTGGCTCAATGGCCACGACCAACAACCGCCAAGCAGCTTCCCGGATTTCTAGGCCTTTCTGGCTACTATAGACGCTTCATTTCTCAATATGGAGTGATCGCGCGCCCTTTGACTGACTTGCTTAAACAGGATAACTTTGGATGGAACGACAATGCCGAATCCGCCTTTCAACGCTTAAGGTTGCGTTAACATCTGCTCCCGTGTTAGCATTGCCAGACTTCATGTAAACATTCGTCGTTGAGATAGATGCCTCGGGAACTGGCATTGGGGCAGTTCTTATGCAGGAGGGCAGACCTTTCGCTTTCGTCAGCAAAACCTTGGCGCCATGGCACCAAGCGTTGTCAGTCTATGAGCGGGAACTTCTTGCAGTTGTCTTCGCCATCTCCAAATGGCAGCAATACCTTACTGGACAGCACTTCCTTATTTACAAGGATCAACGAAGCCTGAAGTTCCTTCTAGAACGACGTCTTTCTACGTCGCTGCAGTTCTTATGGTTGGCAAATTTGATTGGTCTGGACTATGAGATAGTTTACAAGAAGGGAACTGATAATAGAGCCGCTGATGCCCTATCACGCCTTTCCAGTTCCGAAGTGCTTTGTGTGGCATTATCCACCATCTCTTCTGATTCCTACAGTTCCCTTCAGGCATCTTGGCGCCAAGACCCTTCTCTCAATGCTATTATCAATGACAAACTGCTGGAGCCGTTGTCTCATCCTCGTTTCACTTGGCACCGTGATCAGCTATGACACCGTGGACACCTAGTGGTGGGGGCTGTCCCATCTTTGCGTAATTCGATCCTTATATGGATGCACGATTCCCCTCAAGGGGGACATTCAGGTGTGAAAGGAGCGTACCGGTGCGCACAGACGCTTTTCTATTGGGCTGGCCTCAAGCAGGATGTTCACGCCTATGTTCGCAACTGCTCGGTTTGTCAACATAATAAATATGAGACAGTCGCATCGCCAAGATTGTTGCAACCTTTGCGGGTGCCAGATACAGTATGGAGCAACATTTTGCTTGATTCTGTCAAAGTCCTGCCACCATCAGTAGGGTTCACAGTAATCCTTGTAGTAGTGGACTGCCTTAGTAAGTCTGCACATTTCCACGCTCTCCGCCATCCTTATACCGCCGCTGATGTTGCTCAGTTATTCCTGGATCAGATTTATCGATTGCAGGGGCTTCCTGATTCCATTGTTAGTGATCGGGATCCGGTTTTTATCAGTACCTTTTGGCAAGAGCTCTTCAATCGGATGGGAACTTAGTTCAATCTTTCTTCGTCTTACGACCCACAATTAGATGGTCAGACCGAAGTGTTGAACCGATGCCTTGACACGTACCTTCGGTGCATGGAAGGGGAGTACCCTAAGAGTTGGCGTTGCTGGCTGCCATTGGCAGAATGGTGGTACAATACCACCTTTCACACAGCTTCTCAGGTTTCTCCGTATGAAGTTCTTTATGGGCAGTCACCACCAATTCACCTTCCTTACCTTCCCGGCGAGTCCATTGTTGAAGCAGTTGATTGTAGTCTCATTGCCCGGGAAGAAGCTATTATGCGTCTCAAGCACCATTTGCACCGCGCCCAGAACAGAGTGAAACAACAGGTGGATAGCCATCACACAGACCGTGAATTCGAGGTGGGCACATACGTTGGCTGAAGCTCCAACGCTATCGGCAACAAATTGTATCTCACCGCCAGTATCATAAGCTCGCCTCACGGTTCTATGGGCCGTTTCGGATCTTGGATCGCATCGGGCCAGTAGCATACAAACTGGACCTTCCACCGGATGCCGCCATACATCATATTGTACACATTTCCTTGCTTAAACGCTGTACCCACGTCCCCGCCAATTCTACTTCTTTGCTCACAGTTTGGCCACCAGCTTTGCTTCCACCTTAACCTGAGAGCATATTAAGTTGTAGAGTTGTTCGTGGTCGTTGCATTATCGCCACACAAGTACTGGTCAAGTGGCATGCACGTACAGTCGAGGATGCCACCTGGGAATTTTTGCATGATCTTCAGGCCCGTTTTCCTGACTTCAACCCTTGTGGTCAAGGGTCTGACCCGGGGGGTATTGATACAAACCTCGCCACGTGACACGCCATGTCATCGGTCACACCTCATGCTCACGCCGTGTCAGCAGTGCCATGTCAGCCCTAGGTGTCATTTTACCCTATAAATATCTAGTATTGATTAGAGTTAGTTATGCTTGAGAATATTGTGTTAGTCTCTCTCTCCCTTTAGTTTCTCTCTCTCTCCCCCCTTTATCTTCTTCCTCTAACCCTTTCCCTTTTTCAATCTAAGCTACTTGTAATTACTCATACATACATAGAAAAACATACAAGGGATAGCATACTCACTATCCCGTAGCCTCGGTGTTAATATTGTGTGTTGAATGTGTGATTGGTTATGTTATCTTGATTGTATTGAGGAGGATTTGGTTGATTTGGATAGGATCCAATCTCATATCCTATCACTTTGGTTTGGCTTTTGTAATTTTTGTACAATTTTGATGTAGGCTTCGTTCGTTTCGGAAGAAAAGCAAATCCTTGGAATTGATTTTTCTTTGGAAAAGTTCTTCCAAGGAAAACTAAAATTAGATTCAGATTTTTCGTTGTTTGTTTAAAAAGAAAACTTGCTCCCATATTTTTTTTTTCTTGCATGGTTTAAAAAATTATTTTTCACTAATCTTCTTAGATCTTATTATAAGACAATATGAGTAACAATACAACATACATGAGACGTAATAGAAGAATAAAATTAACTAACAAAGCTATAAATGGGAAAAGTATCTATTAGGTATTCTAAAATTTGAGCATTTATTATCCAAGTGCTTTGTTATTTTAATATGTATCCAATAAGGTGATGCAAAGCCAGCCTCGTCACCTACCACGTCACATGCCCTTGCCACGTCATCCTTGCCAAGTCAGCCCTAGAGGCCCCCACTATCCTATAAATATCTCAGTTGGTTAGGATATTTTCTTCATGCTTAGTGAGTGTGTTAGTTTATCTCTCTCTCCCCCAATTTCTCTACTCTTTTCCCTCCTTCTTCTACATCTCCCTCCCTTTATCTTATACTTGTATCTAAATATATCATATCTCTACAAATATACATATAACGGGATAGCAATCTAGCTATCCCGTAGGCCCTGGTATTGAATATTGTGTTGGATTGTGATTGGGTTGAGTGTGTGTGGAGATTGAATCTAGATATTGATTGATTAGATAGGATCCCATCTCGGATCCTATCATATGGTACCCTAACACATGAAAATTTTCCACCTAGATATACCATATGTTAGATAAATCGCATCTGGTGTATATTGATTCGACACTTGGGTCACTTAGAATGGCGACTTCACCCATTCCAAAAAGGAATACATTTTCCACCAAAGGAGTGGAAAATCTTTTCCGTAGGAAAGTCTTTTCCGTCACAAATAGGAAGCCAAACAAAGGAAAAGAGGAAAACTGGTTCCTAGAATCAAATTATCCCTCTTGCCAAACGGAGCCGTAGTTTGTGTTTTGACGTGATTTTTGATTTTTGAATAATTGTTTTCAACTAGAGAAACACTTTTCTTGATGTCTATTCTAGTAATTTGACCAAAAAAAAAGCAATTTTCTTATACACGGACTAAACACTCACAGTAATATCATAAGTGTTTCTTGACTAGTTGGCCCAAATACAAATTGCTTCTTTGAAACAACACTTTTTGCAAAAATGCTTTTGAAAATTTTTTTTTTGACAGCAGTGCCAAGCAGGCCCAAAAACGCTGAAACGAAAAGCTGATGAAGGGTCCCAATTCCTCTGTTTTAAATGTGGCATAGAAATGCAAGGTCTCCTCGTGCTTCTTTCTTGGATTTCTTATTTTAATTCGAAGTTCATGCCGTACTTAAATTGCTTGCAACATTCGGTTGGACTCTGCTTGCAGAACATTTTGGCATCAAATTGGCAAGGTAATTAGAACACCATAAAAGCAGATTCGAAAGGAAGGTACAACCCCTTGTTCTTTCTCTTACCAATGTTTATTTAATGCTAATTTACATGTTCTGATGATATGCCCTATGGTATGGTGGTTTCAGCAAGCAGCACATATATACTTCTGGGGTTAAGTACCTTGTCAGGAGGGGGGAACCCTACAGTTGGGTACCAGAAAAGGATCTGCATAATTTGGTATGCAACTTTTCTTCATCATTTTTTTGCCCATTTCTATTATTTGATTGTTCATTGTTTGTTGCAGTTTGCCATTTATGTTCGTGATCTTGATTGATACTGTTTGGAATTTGAGCCATGAGTTTGAGGATGGTTGTTATGTGCGTCATGACCTTAATTGCTATGGCGTCAAAAGAGGGGCGAAAATTGTTGGATTTTGGGGGTAGTGTGCTTCAATTTTGTTCTGGTAGCACCAAGTATTGTATACCACATATTTGCTTTAAAGATGGGAAAACTAATTTGTATACCCTACTCAGATCCTTCCCAATTATCAATAAAAATAAATAAATAATAAAATAAATGAATAAAATATTTTCTCGAGATCGTGTAGTTTGGTATCTCATTTGTAACTGACTGCACAGAATCATGCATGTATCATATTCTCAGGGAGAATCCCATGAGTTTTGGCACTCTTCACTTTTCTTACTCTCTATTGAAGTCTCTTTCTCCTCCTTTCTACGAAATTAGTTTTTCATGAGAAAAATGAGAGACGAGTGGTGCTCTAAGCGCCCATGACTGGCGACATGGTGGTTGTTCATCCGTCTCAAGTTTCTTTTGTTGTTTAGTTACTGAGCAAATTGAGGCGTACTCCTATCCATCACCCTAGAGTACACTTCTGTGATGGGTACCGTGTTAATCCTGGGAGTCCGAGTGCCAGAGATCCCATTTTTAGCAGTGCGCGGGCATAAACGACTTAGGGCAGAGGTTTACTCCTCGGCGCGGTAATGCTTCGATTTAATTACTTTCTCTACCCTTTACATTACTCACTTGTATTATTCATTTTTGCTAGTCGTTTTATACACTTGCCTTGTAGAGCCTAAGTTTTGTGTTATTCATGCTTATGATTGTCTTGTTCATCTTGTTACGGACCCTTTTGAGTATAAGCTTAGTTATTTAAAGCCCCTTGATTAACTCCCTTTGAGGTCAAGGTCAGTCCTGTTGAGATTAATTCAGTTCGAGGCTAGTAAGTTCCTTTCTTAAACTTGATTTATGTATTTTGAGTTCCTACGTCTAACTTGAGTTCATTTTTGATTGCTCATTGACCCCTAATTTTTCTAAAATTTAAGCATTTATTATCCAAGTGCTTTGTTATTTTAATATATATCCAATAAGGTGATGCAAACCCACCCTCGTCACCTGCCACGTCACATGCCCTTGCCATGTGATCCTTGCCAAGTCAGCCCTAGAGGCTCCCACTATCCTATAAATATCTCAGTTGGTTAGGATATTTTCTTCATGCTTAGTGAGTGTGTTAGTTTATCTCTCTCTCCTCCAATTTCTCTACTCTTCTCCCTCCTTCTTCTACATCTCTCTCCCTTTATCTTATACTTGTATCCAAATATATCATATCTATACAAATATACATATAACCGGATAGCAATCTAGCTATCCCGTAGGCCCTGGTATTGAATATTGTGTTGGATTGTGATTGGGTTGAGTGTGTGTGGAGATTGAATCTAGATATTGATTGATTTGATAGGATCCCATCTCGGATCCTATCATAAGGTACCCTGACACATGAAAAATTTTCACCTAGATATACCATATGTTAGATAAATCGCGTCTGGTTTATATTGATTCGACACTTGGGTCACTCAGAATGGCGACTTCACCCATACCAAAAAGGAATACATTTTCCACCAAAGGAGTGGAAAACCTTTTCCATAGGAAAGTCTTTTCCGTCACAAATAGGAAGCCAAACGAAGCAAAAGAGGAAAACCGGTTCCTAGAATCAAATTATCCCTCTTTCCAAACGGAGCCGTAGTTTGTGTTTTGACGTGATTTTTGATTTTTGAATAATTGTTTCAACTAGAGAAACACTTTTCTTGATGTCTATTCTAGTAATTTGAGAAAAAAAAAAAAGCAATTTTCTTATACACGGGCTAAACAGTCACAGTAATATCATAAGTGTTTCTTGACTAGTTGGCCTAAATACAAATTGCTTCTTTGAAATAACACTTTTTGCAAAAATGCTTTTGAAAATTTTTTCTTTGACAGCAATGCCAAACAGGCCCAAAAACGCTGAAACGAAAAGCTGATGAAGGGTCCCAAATCCTTTGTTTTAAATGTGGCATAGAAATGCAAGGTCTCCTCGTGCTTCTCTCTTGGATTTCTTATTTTAATTTGAAGTTCTTGCCGAACTTAACTTGCTTGCAGCATTCGGTTGGACTCAGCTTGCATAACATTTTGGCGTCAAATTGGCAAGGTAATCTGAACACCATAAAAGCAGAATCCAAAGGAAGGTACAACCCCTTGTTCTTTCTCTTACCAATGTTTATTTAATGCTAATTTACATGTTCTGATGATATGCCCTATGGTATGGTGGTTTCAGCAAGCAGCACATATATACTTCTAGGGTTAAGTACCTTGTCAGGAGGGGGGAACCTACATTTGGGTACCAGAAAAGGATCTGCATAATTTGGTATGCAAGTTTCTTCATCATTTTTTTGCCCATTTCTATTATTTGATTGTTCATTGTTTGTTGCAGTTTGCAATTTATGTTCGTGATCTTGATTGATACTATCTTCTCTCTCTCTTCTGTCTCTTCTGCAAATCAATGGCTCCCTGTTGTCCGTCATCGTCGCTGTTACGTCACTGTCTCGTCGGCCACCTCGTCGACTAACGCTGCCCACCACCACGCCGGCGATGACCTAGACTTTGACACCCAACCTCCGGCCCACCCGACACCCAACCCCTACTCCCTTCGCTCTCCCACCCCCCACCCGCCCCTCCTCCACTTTCCCTCCTCCCCCGTCGCCTACCCCGGCCCTCCAACCCCCGGTCACCACCACCGGCCTCCACCAGGTCCCACCACAGCACCCCACCCACCCACAAACGGCCCCCACCAGGTCCCACCAGTTTGCACACCCCCCCACCCCCCAACCCCACCGCTCCGCCCCCCCCCCCCCCCCCCCCCCCCCTCTCACACACCGCCCCACCACACCGCTCCACCCCCCCTCACACACCGCCCCACCGCACCCCACCGCACCCCCATCGGCCACCCCACGCACCACCATCGACCTCCCCCACACACCGGCACCACCGCCACCACTACCCACACCCCACCCCAACCCAGACCACCGCACCCCACCTCGCCTTATCACCACCACCGCACCACACCTCACCCGACTCACCACCACCGCACCACACTGGCCCCTCATCACCAGCACCACCACCGACCCCACTCCAAAGGCAGCAGCCCGCAACCGGCAACCAAGAGTGGGCCCAGGTAAGTATTAGCCGGGTCAGAGTATCAACAACGCACTAGTCCCAGGTTTCATCTATCCTGTATTACAGTAGGACAGTGTTTTAATTTACCATTGTTGGGTATTTTCCACTTGGTTATTTCTCCTTTCATTAGTTGAATAGTGTTATATTATTGACTGAGGCGGTACTTTCGTGTGTATATGCTATAATAAGCTTCGTGTCTATGTTGATCACTCACCCGCGATAGTCATAGCTAGTTCATGAACGTTACCAGCTATGGAACTTAGAGAGTGAGGCCATCTTCAAAGGGGTTGGGGAGGGGGAGGGCGAGGCAAAAGGGGATAGGGAACTTGAGACTAGGGACACTAAATGTCGGGACACTAACGAAGAAGAGTTTCGAGGTGGCCCAAATGATGATGAAGAGAAAGATCAACATCCTTTGTCTGCAAGAGACTAAATGGGTTGGCGTGAAAGCCAGGGATGTGCTGGGGCATAAGCTCTGGTATGCGGGCAAGGTCAGAGGTAGGAATGGAGTAGGGATCATTGTGGATAGCAGCCTCAAGGATAAAGTAGTCGGAGTAGCAAGGGCTGGTGATAGGATCATAAGTATCAAGATGGTCCTTGATGGAGAAGTATTGAACGTAATCAATGCCTAGGCACCTCAAACTGGACTAACTGAGCATGAGAAGGCAACATTCTGGAAGGACTTAGACACAATGATGCAAGGCATACCCCAAGCCGAACAAGTGATGATTGGTGGGGATTTCAATGGGCACGTTGGCGCGACGGGGGATGGCTATGCTTCGTACCACGGAGGATTCGGCTATGGAACCAGGAGTGCAGAGGGCAAAGCCCTACTAGACTTCGCGGTCACATACGACCTAACGGTGGCCAACACCTTCTTCAGAAAGCGTGAGCAACACATCATCACGTACCAAAGCGGTGGGACAAGAACTTAGATTGACTACATACTATTAAGGAAAAGGGTGCAAAGAGACTACAGGGATTGCAAGGCGACCCCAGGAGAAGACCTGTCTACACAACATAGGGTGCTATGGGCGGATATAAACGCAAAGAAGAGGACCAAAAGAATCGGCAAACCCGCGCAGACACATACCCGTTGGAGGGATTTAAAGGGAAAGAAGTATAAGGTATACAAGGAAAGAGTGGAGGCTGAGCTTGGGTGGGACTTCAAGGGAGATGCAAACCAGATGTGGAACCAACTGGCCCAAAAGATTAGAGGATTGGCACGGGAAGTTCTCGGCACGTCAAAGGGAAGGGTACCAAGCAACAGAGAGTCATGCTGGTGGTGCGAGGAGGTCCAAGAGAGGATTAAGGCCAAACGAGTTTGTTTCAAAGAGTGGGATCATGGAAGAGATGAGGATAAGCGACATTGGTATTTGCAAGCCAGGAGAGAAGCAAAGAGAGCAGTCAGAGAAGCACAATCAAGAGCTTATGAGGATTTCTACAAAAGAATGGAGACCAAGGAGGGTGCGAGGGACTTATATAGAATCGCCAAAGTAAGAGAAAGGAAGACCAGGGACTTGGATAGAGTACAATGCATAAGAGGGGAGGATGGACAGGTACTCGTGGACAGGCAACTAATTAAGGCTAGGTGGAAAACGTACTTCCACGAGCTGTTCAACGAACAAGGAGGCACAGAGATATCCTTAGATGATCTTCAAACATCGGAGGAGCAACAGAACCACTGTGATTGTAGGCAAATTAGCACCGAGGAAGTCAAGAAAGCCCTGAAACTCATGGGAAGGGGTAAAGCAGTTGGCTCAGATGGCATACCCATAGAAGTATGGAAATGCCTTGGACAGAAGGGCGTCAGTTGGCTGACTAAACTATTTAACCAAATCCTACGGGGGGAGAAAATGCCTCAGGAATGGAGGAAGAGCACATTGATTCCGATATATAAGAACAAATGCGACATTCAGAGCTGCGCCAACTATCGGGGTATCAAACTAATGTGTCACACTCTGAAGTTATGGGAACGAGTCATAGAGAGGAGGTTAAGGCAACGGGCAGAGGTGTCCGAGAGCCAATTTTGATTTATGCCCGGGAGATCAACAATAGAGGCCATGCACATCCTAAGGCGGACGATAGAGCAATACAGGGAGAGACAAAAGGACCTTCATATGGTTTTCATTGATTTAGAAAAGGAATATGATAGAGTGTCAAGGGAGGTCCTTTGGAGAGTTTTGGACAGGAAAGGCACGCGCCCTACATCCGAGCCATTAGAGACATGTACGAGGAGGCACAGACTATGGTGCGCACCGTGGATGGGGATATAGACGCTTTCCCGATTGTAGTAGGGATACACCAAGGGTCGGCTTTGAGCCCCTATTTGTTCATCCTGGTTATGGACGAGCTCACTAGGCACATCCAGGGATGTGTACCTTGGTGCATGCTTTTTGCAGATGACATTGTGTTGGTGGGGGAGTCGCGGGAAGAGGTAAATGAGAAGCTGGAACTGTGGAGAGGGGTACTAGAGTCGAAGGGTTTTCAACTAAGCAAAGCCAAGACCGAGCACATGGAACTCAAGTTCGATCCCTCTTCCACGCCTAGCTGGGAAGACGTCAAGATCGGATTTGAGGCCATATCGAAGAAGGAGAGCTTTAGGTACTTGGGGTCCATGATACAGCACAACGGCGAAGTGGACGAGGATGTCAACTACCGGATTAAAGCGGGATGGCATAAGTGGAGGATGGCCTCTGCGGTACTTTGTGATAGAAAATTCCCCTTGAAGCTAAAGGGAAGATACTATAAGACAGTTGTGAGTCCAACCATGACGTATGGGGCGGAGTGTAGGGCGATGAAACTACAGCATACACAGAAGATGAAGGTGGCGGAGGTGCGAATGCTGAGGTGGATGTGTGGACACACAAGGAAGGATAGGAGCAGAAACGACGTCATAAGGGGCAAATTGGGCGTAGCCTCCATTGAAGATAAATTGAGAGAGCAACGTTTGCGGTAGTTCGGACATGTCAAAAGGAGACCGGACAAAGCTCCAGTAAGGAGATGCGAACAACCCCTTACTACACTAGGCAGAAGAGGAAGGGGCAGGCCGAAGAAGAGATGGATGGAGACGATCCGACAAGACCTCACCCACCTAAACCTTCGGGAGGAGATGGCCGTAGATAGGGCCCAATGGAGGACTAGCATAGGGGTAATAGAGGCTCCAGCTGGAGTAGGGTAGTCGAGCTTACTAGTGCTAGGCCTTGTTATCCTGCTGGCGCACGTAGGTGGTGTACTAGCTTCAGGAGCTGCCACTTGCCTACGTATCTCTATCCTATCTTCATCTTTATCTTTAACTCTATCCTTATCCCTATCTCTATCTTATCTTTGATTTCTGCTGATGTGGCTTGCTTTATGTTTGTATGTTTGTATGTTTGTTGTTTTGCTTGCCATGTGTGTGCCCTACTCATCTGTTACTCTCCTGATGCCAGGTCACTTGCTCTATGCGGGGGACCTGCTTCTCAGGTTGGGGGTCCTCGGAAACAACCTCTCTTCAGGGTAGCCCCCTGAAGGGGGAAGGCTGCGTACATCTACCCCCCCCAGACCCTGCTTAGGCGGGTGCCCTTGGAGGCACTGGGTTTGTTGTTGTTGTTGTTGTTGTTATCTTGATTGATACTGTTTGGAATTTGAGCCATGAGTTTGAGGATGGTTGTTATGTGCGTCATGACCTTAATTGCTATGGCGTCAAAAGAGGGGCGAAAATTGTTGGATTTTGGGGGTAGTGTGCTTCAATTTTGTTCAAGTAGCACCAAGTATTGTATACCACATACTTGCTTTGAAAGATGGGAAAACTAATTTGTATACCCTACTCAGATCCTTCCCAATTATCAATAAAAATAAATAAATAATAAAATGAATAAATAAAATATTTTCTCGAGATCGTGTAGTTTGGTATCTCATTTGTAACTGACTGCACATAATCATGCATGTATCATATTCTCAGGGAGAATCCCATGAGTTTTGGCACTCATCACTTTTCTTACTCTCTATTTAAGTCTCTCTCTCCTCCTTTCTACGAAATTAGTTTTTCATGAGAAAAATGAGAGACGAGTGGTGCTCTGAGCGGCCATGACTGGCGACATGGTGGTTGTTCATCCATCTCAGGTATCTTCTGTTGTTTCGTTACTGAGCAAATTGAGGCGTACTCCTATCCATCACCCTAGAGTACACTTCTGTGATGGTTACCGTGTTAATCCCGGGAGTCTGAGTGCCAGAGATCCCCTTTTTACCAGTTCAAGGGCATAAACGACTTAGGGCAGAGGTTTACTCCTCGGCGCGGTAATACTTCGGTTTAATTACTTTCTCTACCCTTTGCATTACTCACTTGTTTATTCATTTCTACTAGTCGTTTTATACACTTGCCTTGTAGAGCCTAAGTTTTGTGTTATTCATGCTTATGATTGTCTTGTTCATCTTGTTATGGACCCTTTTGAGCATAAGCTTAGTTATTTAAAGCCCCTTGATTAACTCCCTTTGAGGTCGAGGTCAGTCCTGTTGAGATTAATTCAGTTCGAGGTTAGTAGGTTCCTTTGTTAAACTTGATTATGTATTTTGAGTTCCTACGTCTAACTTGAGTTCATTTTTGATTGCTCATTGACCCCTAATTTTTCTAAAATTTAAGCATTTATTATCCAAGTGCTTTGTTATTTTAATATATATCCAATAAGGTGATGCAAACCCACCCTCGTCACCTGCCACATCACCTGCCCTTGCCACATCATCCTTGCCAAGTCAGCCCTAGAGGTCCCCTCTATCCTATAAATATCTCAGTTGGTTAGGATATTTTCTTCATGCTTAGCGAGTGTGTTAGTTTATCTCTCTCTCCCCCAATTTCTCTACTCTTCTCCCTCCTTCTACATCTCCCTCCCTTTATCTTATACTTGTATTTAAATATATCATATCTATACAAATATACATATAACCGGATAGCAATCTAGCTATCCCGTAGGCCCTGGTATTGAATATTGTGTTGGATTGTGATTGGGTTGAGTGTGTGTGGAGATTGAATCTAGATATTGATTGATTAGATAGGATCCCATCTCGGATCCTATCATAAGGTTCCCTGACACATGAAAAATTTCCACCTAGATATACCATATGTTAGATAAATCGTGTCTGGTTTATATTGATTCGACACTTGGGTCACTCAGAATGGCGACTTCACCCATTCCAAAAAGGAATGAATTTTCCACCAAAGGAGTGGAAAACCTTTTCAATAGGAAAGTCTTTTCCGTCACGAATAGGAAGCCAAACAAAGGAAAAGAGGAAAACCGATTCCTAGAATCAAATTATCCCTCTTGCCAAACAAAGCCGTAGTTTGTGTTTTGATGTGATTTTTGATTTTTGAATAATTGTTTTCAACTAGAGAAACACTTTTCTTGATGTCTATTCTAGTAATTTGACAACAAAAAGCAATTTTCTTAAACACGGGCTAAACACTCACAGTGATATCATAAGCGCTTCTTGACTAGTTGGCCCAAACACAAATTGCTTCTTTGAAACAACACTTTTTGCAAAAATGCTTCTGAAAAAAATTATTTTTTGACAGCAATGCCAAATAGTTCCTAAAACGCTGAAACGAAAAGCTGATGAAGGGTCCCAAATCCTCTGTTTTAAATGTGGCAGAGAAATGCAAGGTCTCCTCGCGCTTCTCTCTTGGATTTCTCATTTTAATTCGAAGTTCATGCCGTACTTAACTTGCTTGCAACATTCGGTTGGACTCTACTTGCAGAACATTTTGGCGTCAAATTGGCAAGGTAATCTGAACACCATAAAAGCAGACTCCAAAGGAAGGTACAACCCCTTGTTCTTTCTCTTACCAATGTTTATGTAATGCTAATTTACATGTTCTGATGATATGCCCTATGGTACGGTGGTTTCAGCAAGCAGCACATATATACTTCTAGGGTTAAGTACCTGGTCAGGAGGGGGGAACCCTACATTTGGATACCAGAAAAGGATCTGCATAATTTGGTATGCAACGTTTCTTCATCCTTTTTTTGCCCATTTCTATTATTTGATTGTTCATTGCTTGTTGCAGTTTGCAGTTTATGTTCGTGATCTTGATTGATATTGTTTGAATTTGAGCCATGAGTTTGAGGATGGTTGTTATGTGTGTCATGACCTTAATTGCTCTGGCGTGAAAAGAGGGGCGAAAATCAGTTAAAAAATCTTTAAATCAGAAACGAGGTGTGGATGACATCTTTGTAAATATTAGGATTTCTAGTGGCAGTGTAGTGATTTTGTGTGAAGTTGTAATAAGGCACCAAATTCTGTTCTTCAGCTGGTGTCCTTAGCTTTTTCTTATACATAGGTTCCTACTCCCATTTGTAAAGACATTCATGGTAAAAACTAATACAATTCTAGATCTAATTTCTTCATTATTGCTCTATTCTGCCTTCTCCCCCTTCCTTCCTCTTCTTTGTGCCTCAAAGTCTCTCTTTCTTCCTCAATTTTTTCCCCTTTTTACTTGAATTATTGCTGCGTTTTAATTTGAATATGTAGCCCCAAAATTGGGTATTGACAATGTGTACGGAAACTTTTGCAACCACTTGAAACATTAGGATGGTCTTTAGGCTCCATGTTGTGTCCAATTCAAAATGTCAATGGAGTAAGGTGAATTTTTGGATAATCTTGCTGCCAATGATTTGTTTAGTCTTGATGCTCCATGCTGCTTTGCTCGTGTAATTCACAATTGCATCACAACTTTGGTCATGGACAAAATGATCCATACATACGGACCATACCACCATCTTGGAATGCATTCAGAATTTATAGGTATGCCCCATGTCTTCAGAAAGTACATCATTTGATGGGGAACTTGTATCTTTTTATGCAGTGTGTCATAATATACTCATGGGATGTGGTTTTAATGTGCTTGCAAAGCCGTGCATTTGCAAGCGTACCGAATCGATGTAGCTATTAGTATGTATATGGGTACCATATCTTCCGAAAATTAGTTTTTAGCCCCGTCAAAGTTATTGATGAGTGATTAATTGTTAATTTGTTGAAGGAAAGTTCAATTAACTATGACATAATTAAGAAAACAAGTATGGTGGCAATCAACCGAGAAAGCAATTCAGGGAATAACTTTGGGTCACCATCTTGGATCCAAATATGTAAGTCACTTTGAACATGATCTTTCTGGAGTTTATGCTGCAAACTCTAACATCAAATTAACATAACATTAATGTCTGAGGGATTGAATTTAACCTAGGGGCACATACCTTATCTAATGACCTTCTTTATCTTAGGTGTTGCATAGGTGATTTTACTGGGGCTAAAAGGGTTCACTTTAAGCTCTTGTCGATTCAATTTTTAAAAAAGTGTTTAGGATTGAATACAACTACAGCCAACGATTACTCTTGAAAGTTCAATTCATGATGGTGTAGGCTACACACACAAATTGCCATCAAAGAAAAGCATTACATAGCTTGAGACCCAGATGGCTAATTGTTCCTCTATACTAAGAGTTGACTCCACTCAAAGAGGTTCAAAAGCACTAGAGAATAGACAAAATGGAAAAGGAAAACTCATTGAGTGTAAAGGTGTTAACTCCCTTTTGTTGGGGTTGCTATGGTCTTCTCTTCACTCCATGTTTCTACCTTCTCATGTAGAGTTGACTAAGTGACCTATTTCAAGGTTTGGCGGTGGCTATAGCATTGGCGGAACAAGAAAAAACTAGGGTTCCAGAACGCTCACTTTATCCCGGGTATATGGGACTTGTTTACATGAGTTGGGCCCCTAGGATTTCCAGGGAATCTCTGAAGCTTGTTTACTCTTGCATCTCTCTGGTGCATTTTCCCATAAATGTCTCGTTCGTGTGTACTTTTTTCTTATTCGTTGCATCCCAATCAAGTTTCGGCTTGTTTGCAAGTGAATTTCGTCAAAGAATACCAAGAAAGGCTGAAATTATTATGGAAGTGGTAAAAGATGTACAAAAATGAGGCAAATAACCATATTTGACATTATATGGTTCTTCTTGCGGAGTGGACCCTTGTAAGTTCTTCATGAAATAAAAGCTTTTCTTAAGATTATGTCAATTGGATTTGCTATGTATGACCTATCTCTCACATATTTGTAATGCCAATGAGAGCTTCATCTTTTTCTCTTTTATGTTAGCATGCGGACAATTCATGGAATCAATGGTTGTGTCAAATTGTCACACAAGCAGAGTGTCACGGGTGTTATTAATGTGTTACACCTATTGCATTGCGTTTCTTGGAAACATAAATTGCTTTCAATCTTTATGGTTTTGCAAGAATTTGAATTTAAGAACTTATGACTGTTAGCTTTTAATTTCTTTTTGATATTCGTCAATATGTAGGCACATTTTTAAGTATGTTTAGTAAATGACATACGTGTACTATAAAGAAGATTACGTAAGTGCCGTCATGTAACAATTAATTGAATAACAAATAGCTCAAAGTCCATTGCTTAACAACCCTTATTTGGTTTCATATGAGAATCAAAGAGGTTTTTACTAGTTGTTATAATGTGTTAAGGGAACCATAAGTAAATTGCCTAGTAAAGCGAGTAATGAGGACTCTCAAAGTTTAGTTCTACAGCTATTCAGCCCGTGTTTACGGAAACTCTCATTTTAAAGCTGGATGAATAAGGCTTACTTTCATCTGAACATTCATTGAGCACTTTAAGGTCAAATGCTTTCGGTAATTATTCCCTTCATGTAAAGTATATAAAATACCCTCAGAATATGTGAAGTATTTTCCAGCAGATTGATAAATGAATCCTTGACGTAGTATTAGTAATAATTTTGTAAATTTTCTTAAAATTTATGTAAATATATAAAATTTTATTCAACAACCTTTTCATATTTGATAATTATGTATGATTATCAAGTATGATTATCAAGTGAGACGTTGCTTGTACTAATTTTACCATGTTTGTATGGTCATGAAATTTCGTGGTATGATAGCAGCAACATATTCCATTTCTGGTAATCCTTGTCATACATTTGGTTTCATATTTTGAGCTTCACTTTCACATGATGTATTGCATGATGTTTGTCTTGAATCCTCAACAACCCTTAATATGGCTTGTATGTCTCTTCACTCTAAGGGAGAGACCACACACTAAAATGTGTACAAGAATGTCTCCTCTTGAAGAGATGTGTGTGCATTTTTATATGCATTCCAAAGTGAGGGACATTACATAGAGAGTTGCCCATTTTCATGAGTATGGAGTTCATTTGTGGGTTATCACAAAAGGATTAAATAGTTACTGGAATGATAAATTTAGACTTTTTTCTGTTAAACTGTCCCGAAGGATTTTAGTAGTGGCTCAAACTTTAAGCTTCATCTTGGAGGTCCTAGTTCTTTCTTGAAGACCTTATGCAAGTGGGAGCATTGCCTTTATGATTACTAGCTTAGTGGATTTGTATCTCTTATTTGGATGAGTGCTGGAAAATTGTGAAATTTCAATTTAATGATGTTTGTGGAAAAGACATTAGGTAAAACCAACTGTGGTTTCTTGCGCTTGAGAGTGATAATAGTTTGAATCATTAGGAAATCCTAGCACTCCTAGCAACAACCACAACGGAACCTAACGCAATATTTAGTAACTTGACTAGGGATAGTTCTATTGCCTAGGTCCAGACCACTTGCTGTCATCCTAGATATGGTCAGGGTCTCAAAAGCTTTGAAGACCTTTCCTAAAATGCTCGATGAACTTTTAAGCTAGTCGCCAAGCATTAGAATAAAGGAATAAATGGGTGATTTGTTTGCAGGTAGATATGATACATGCTCAAAGGTTAGGCCCAATTAATTTTTGCACTATTTGCAGATTTTCATTTATGACATGTCCAAATGTCCTGTTCATGACTGATTGCTTATTTGATAGTTAACATCTATTAAAGTTTAACACTTCTTTCGGTTTGCATAATTTCCACTTTGAGATAGCCAAGCATAACCTACAATTCTAATTTTGATGGTGATCTGACAATATGCATCATACATTTAAAGACGCACAATCGGTCAAGTCTAAGTGCTTGTCGAGTGAAAATGTAAAAAAAGTGCTGTTCTAACTGAGAGTGATATAAGGAGAAAAATTTCTTTTTTTTGGGTGGGGGGTGTGGGGGGACACACAAGAGAACAAAGCGTACATAGGAAGAAGCAAGGAATGAAAAAAGAGAAATCGGAGAAGTGAGAGGAAAAAATTAAATGAGCATGCTTTAATGTATGCTGGAATGTGAAGCTTTTTATCCTCTTTGAAAAAAGTATGGAGATGTTTTTATTGAATTTTCAAATTTTCATAGATTTTGCTGATTGTGTTTGATTTATGTGTTGGGGCCATTTCCTCTTAAAGGATTCTGCTCATAAATATGATGAATGGTTCTATAACTACGGCATTTTACATGTCTTGGAGTTTAAGAAGTCTTCACAAGAGGTGCTTAAAATAATCATTTTCTTCGAGTCTTGTTATTTTAGCTTTGTCGCTTGGGATTTGTTTTATGTGCTTCCAGAACAGGAAAAGATATGCATCCTTATTTTTATTATGTCGAAGTTGTTCGGGATTTATGTGCGGATTATTGAGGAGTTGGAAATACAAAGCATGTTAAGATGCTATTTTTGCTGGTAACATTAGAATGTCTTGGTGTGTTTGGTTGGCAAGAAACTAGGCAATTTTCAAGAATCAATAAACACGGTAAATTTAGGTGTGAAAATGTTGTTTTTCTAGGCTTTCTTTGGTCAAAAAGCTTTCGGGACTTGACTTATGCAGTCTTGGCAGATGTATGAAGAGATCAAAGGGCTTCTGTTCCCTAGCTTTGAAGTCTATATTGCTCTTTAATCTTTGAGGAAATTGCAGTCATATTTTCTCTTTAAATATGAGTTACCCTAAAAATATATTGCTCTTTCATCTTTGAGGAAATTGCGGTCATATTCTCTCTTTAAATATGGTAGCTTTTCTTTACCCTAAAAAGTGTGGAATTTATAAGTGATAATAAATGGAACCTTTGTTTTACCTAATGCTCACCATGATGTTTTTTTTCTTTTTGATAAGAACCCTGATGCAATGTGACTATGGAACTATGAGATACATTATTCTTAAGGTTTATTAGTTGGTCCACTTGTCCAAGTGTCAATGCGCTGTATCCAAAATTTGCCACCCACTTGCCTTGGGGCATTGGCTCCTTACATTATGGGCTAATGAAAGCCTTTTTGCCTGCCTACGAGAACTTTGATTAAGGTACTTACATAATACACTCAGTAGGAAGGAAAAACTTGTTGAGGTGTTACTCCCCAGCAGCATCTAGCTGCAGTTGAGTTCCAGTGTTGTATGTCAGTGAATCATCCTTATCTGATAATCTTTCTGCTTGTAAGTGTGAAATTGTGGTACATTAAGCTTTGAAGCATATCCAGCGCCGAGCATTGAGACTGGTTTGTGCTATAGTTATGGTAGTTCCTTACTTTTGTCCTGTACTCAAAAGCTTAATCCTTGCCTTTTACGCAAGAGGGAACAACTAATTCTTAGCTTTTTACTGGCCGAATAGACACTCATTCTTGCTAGGAGGTTAAACAGCTATTCAAGGATCTATTAGTAGGGATCTAAGCAGATGCCAGACCAACTTAGCTTATATTTCTTTCTGCCTAAAGTACCTCCACTTTCTAGAGTTTGTGAAAGAAAACATTTACTTTTTCGTCTCTCTGAGATAATATAGAATTATATGATGCATGGTAAAATTCACAATTTTGCCTAAATGGTAATGCCTATAGAGCCAAGATAAAGACATATGGTGATTGTGAAATATATTTAATTGTGCAATTTGTTAGCAGAGTTGCTACTCTTTTTCAAAGGATGCCAAATATTTCTCTATATTAAATTGGCTTGTAAGTCTGTATCCTTCAGCTGAATAATGTTGCATTGTTTTTCATCCATCTTCTCGTAGCCCTTTGCCTTGAACATGCTTCCCGCATTGTTGTGATGCAACTTCATATTTTCCCTGTAATTTTTATTAATTACTTTTTCCTTATATATCGTACTTAAGGTTTAGAATGCTCCTTTCTACTGAATTTTTATTCATCCCTAACGTCATCTTATTCTTTCCCTCGTGGTTGTAGAATGCTGTCATTGATGAGCGTGCTTCATTTGCCGTAGCCAGCCCCTACCCTGGTCTCCTTGCTAATCTATTGAGGACAATGAAAAAGGTTGGTCATGCCCAGACTTTCTAGTGGAATATATCTGTACCAAGCTGAGTATTTTAATTTTGCCTAAATCTTGTCCTTGTTCGCAGTCTCCATGTAGGATTGCTTTGACAGGGGAAGTGGTTCCTCTAAGAGATGAAAAGGTAAATGAGTTCACTTTTGTTTGCTGAGTATCACTTTGTCTGATGAGTGTCACCACTGCCATGTTTCCATCTGCTCATACGATACATGTCTTTTGAGTTTTTACATGCCTGTTTAGCTATAATTGAGCTAACTAGCGGCCTTGTTTCCATCTGCTCATAGGATACACGTCTTTTGAGTTTTTACATGCCTGTTTAACTATAATTGAGCTACCTTCATGTTGACAAGTTCCATTTTCCATACTGATGATTATGTTGTCAGAAAGCTACACTTTGGCTGTCATTGTTCAATGGTGTATGTTTCTTGAGCTGTATGACTGAATTCTTGCTAGAACTATAAATATTTAAATCAAGGTTAAACATTTCTGGGTAGGTAAACCTAGCCCATAAAAACGCAATCTGAAATCATAAATCATCCTGCCGAAATAGCAGCTATAGAAGCATATATCAATCTACTCGTCATGATATTTATGTATGTTTATTATACTAGAGAAGGGCATGTTAGTAATGCTAGTTATGCAACAGAGATTGATTGAAACGAACCCAAGCCAGCCCACTATCTTAGAACTTTGATAAAGGGGTCTGGTTGTATGATCTTTGAGCTGAAAAGTGCTGTCCTTTGTCTTAACCTCGCTATTCTCTTGTTGACTTACCAGCCAATAGATTTTTTTCGTTCATTACCCGCCAATAGATTATGTACCTGGTTGTGTCCTTCGCAGAATTTATAAATGAACTATAATTAAACAACAATTTAGCTGTGGGTAGAGGTGCCATGTTTTATGAGTAAAAAGCTCTTGTGAACAGAATGGGATCATATCTATGCTCCTTCCACCTCAGCAAGTGTGAGACGTATATGCCTGTATGTGCATTTTAGCATACTTGCATGTACTATGAAGCCATGCAGTGTACTTAAACTAAGAAGGCATAGAACTATTACTAATGGGTAATATCTCAAAATCATTACATATGAAACAATGTGGGGCATGTTAAATGACACCATCTAATAATTTGTTGTTTCTGTAGTTGTGCCAATTTATAATCATTCGCATCCAAGGTTACGTTGGTAACTTTTTGAATTCTAAAACCCTCTATAGGACCTCTCTTGGCACTCTATCATGTGCCTTCTCCAAATCAATGAAAACAATGTTAAGACCCTTATGTCTATCACTATAGTGCTTTATCATTCGGCTTAACAGATGGATGACTTCTATTGTTGATCTACCAGGCATAAATCTAAATTGGTTCTCTGACACACTTGTTTGTTGCCGTAACCTTCTTTCTATGACCCGTTCCCATAGCTTCAGAGTGTGGCTCATTAGTTTGATACCCCTATAGTTGACACAACTCTGAATGTCGCCTTTGCTCTTATATATCGGAATTAATGTGCTCTTCCTCCATCCGTCTGTCATCTCCTTACCTTGAAGAATTTGGTTGAATAGTTTAGTCAACTAACTGATGCCCTTCTCTCCAATGCATTTCCATGCCTTAATGGGTATTCCATTTGAGCCGACTGCTTTATCCTTGCCCATCCTTTTAAGGGCTTCCCTGATTTCCTCAGGTCTAATCTGTCTATAGTAATAATAGTTTTGGTGGTCCTCAGATGCTTGGAGTTCTCTTAAGGCTATATCTGTATCCGCTTGTTTGTTGAACAAATTGTGGAGATAGGCTTTCCACCTAGTTTTAATTTGTTGCTCGTCCACGAGCACCTGCCCATCTTCCCCCTTTATGGACTTTACACGATCCATGTCCCTAGTCCTCCTTTTTCTCGCTTTAGCGATTTTATATAGGTCCTTAGCTCCCTCCTTAGTATCTAGCCTTTTGTAGAAATCCTCGTAGGCTTTGGATTGTGCTTTTTTGACTGTTATCTTTGTTTATTTCTTGGCTTGCTAATACTGTTGTTTCTTGTCCTCATCTTCACTTCGATCCCACTCTTTGAAATAGTCTTGTTTGGCTTTAATCTTCTCTTAGACCTCCTTGTATCACCACCAGGACTCTTTGTTGTTTGGTGCCGTACCCTTTGACACACCTAGAACTTCGCGTTCCAAGCCTCTGATCTTTTGGGCCAACTGGTTCCAAATGTGGTTTATATCCCCCTCTAAATCCTAACCGAGCTTAGGCTCCACTCATTCCTTATAAAATTGATACTTGTCCCCCTTCAAGTCCTTCAAACGAGTGCGTGGTTGCGTTGGTTTCCTAGTTCTCTTGCCCCTTCTCTTGGCCTTGGCATCAACATACAATATCCTGTGCTGTGTAGATAGGTCTTCCCCGGGTATAACCTTGCAGTCTTTATGTCCCCTCTTCCTTAATAGCATGTAGTGAATTTGAGTCCTTGCCTCACCGCTTTGACATGTGATGATGTGCTCATCATGCTTTCTGAAGAAGGTGTTGGCAACCATTAACTCATAAGTGACCGCAAAGTTTAGGAGATCTTTGCCATCATCATTCCTGGTTCTAAAACCAAAGCCTCCATGGTAGGATGCATAGCCGTCTGTGACCGCGCCCATATGCCCATTGAAATCACCACCAATCACTACTTGTTCGCTCTGGGGTATGTCTTGCATCGTTAAGTCTGGGTCCTCCTAGAATCTAGCCTTCTCCTGCTCTGGTTGCCCAGTCTGTGGGGCATACGCACTTATGACGTTCAATATCTCCCCATCTACGACCAACTTAATGCCGATTATCCTATCGCTAATCTTAGACACTCCCACTACATTGTCCTGAAGGTTGCTATCCACAATAATACCAACTCCAATTCTACCTCTAATTTTTCCCGCATACCACAACTCCTATCCCAACACATCCATGGCTTTCGTGCGAACCCATTTAGTCTCTTGAAGGCACTTGATGTTAATCTTTCTCTTCATCATCATTTGGGCCACCTCAAAACTCTTCTTTGTTAACGTGCCGACATTTAATGTCCCAAATCGTAGGCTGCCCTCAACTTGTTGACTGGCCCTCCCTCTCCCCAACCCCTTAGAAGATGGCCTCAAGTTCTGAGATTCATAACTAGTAGAGTTCATCAACTAAACTGTCAACAATCACAAGTATGCAAGCACATAAGCACAAAACATAGGGGTATAGTTAGCACAACAATAGCAACAATAATCAAATCAATGAAGTTCGAAAGGAGAAATCAAATAATATCCAACAGCAAGACCCTAGCACAAAGTCACGGAGAGGAGAGATTTGACCTGAGAGAGCAAGGAAATAAAGGGAGATCTGACTTGAAGGTGGTACCTAGTCAAAAATATGACCTGGATATTGCTTACCTGGGGCTAGCTAGCTGCGAGCTGTGGAGTATGGTTGTAGGGGTTGTGGTTGGTGGCTTAGGGTTAGGGTTAGGGTTAGGGTTTCGAAGGGTCAGGGTCAGGGTCAGAGTTAGGGTTTCGAAGGGTCAGGGTCAGGGTGAAAGTAGGTTAGGGTTTCGAAGGGTTTGAGGGGTGGTGGTGTTTTGAAGAGTGGTGTTAGGGGAAGGGTGGGGTTAGGGTCAGGGTGGTGTCGGTGGTTAGGGTTCCAAGTGGTGGGGGTTGTTGGAGGTTAGGGGTTAGGGTTTTGCGTTTCTAGGGTTTGGTTGTAGGTTAGGGTTAGGGCTAGGGCTAGGGCTAGGGCTAGGGATGAGGGGAGGAAGAAAAGAAGAAAGGGGTTCGCAGTTGGGGTTAGGGTTGCTGGTGCTGGTGTCAGCGATGGGTGTTTGCCGTAGGTGGTGGCATTGCTGGTGGTCCTCGGTGGTGCAGGTGGTGGTGGTCAATGGAGAGAGAGAGAGAGCGTAGGCAGAGAGATGAGTTAGGGAGTAGAGAGAGCTCTTTATTGTTGTCTGGGTGATTATGCTAATTCAGATGGTATAAGAGCCACCCATCAAAACGAAGAAAACCATAGCTTGTCCCAAGTTTTCTTCTCTGTTGTGTCTGTATCTGCCATGCCAAACCTTGGGCAGCAGCAAGCACTGATGTGTTTTTTTTTTGATAAATAAAAATAAATTTTGATAAATAGGCACTGATGTGTCTCTTCTCTTCCATCACCATTTGCTTGCCAACTTCTTTTCTCTACATGGATTCTTCTCCCTTATCCTCAGTGGAATCAAATCCTCACGTTGAAGCCCCAACCTTGTCTCCACTTGTGCTTTCATGGGCTATGAAGCACTAACACTCTTTTTCGGCCACTATCGGTGTCCAACACATGTTCGACATCGACACGCTTCCAACACGTTCTGATACGTGTCTTATATGTGAAAAAAGCATCCCTTTTTTTAATTTTGAATTTTGACACGCTTCCAACACGTACTAATACTTTCTAGCACGTTTTTGGTGGGCTAAAAAAAAGATTATTGGAAATTATACTGGGCTTTTTTCATAGGCCTTCTAAGATAAGTAATAGGCCCAATGAAAGCTTGATTAAAATATGATGATTCAATAAAACATTTAAATTTACATCATGCTGTTCAAATTAACATAAAAAAAATGTTCAAAAAATTCATCAGAACAAAGAGAGGGAATTTAAGTCGCCTACCTCTAGTCCCTCTGCTAGCCACATCGACCTATGCTAGCCCACACTGGTCTATGCTGGCCTTTGGCGACTTGTCCAAATGCTGATGAAACCCACGCCCGGTGCACGCCAGCCTCCACGCCTCAATGAAGTTCTTACATTTTGTCCAGGACTCTACCATGTCGCTTTATTTAGTTGCTAATTTTATGGTAAATGCTTTCAAAATGTAGTTCTAATGTATAAATAATGATCTATTGTTAATTGATGAAAAATCATGTTTTTTTATTAATTACATATATATAGAAAAATACATAATTTTGAAGCAACATATCCCCAAGGTGTCTTATCCTAGTTCTTGATGCCTTCTAACTTTCGGATTGAAGTTTTATTCTGCATATAGTCAATATTTTTCCCACTTCGGTTCTTTGAGACCAATCTCCATATCTAGCCCCTTTTAGTCGCTGACCCAACTTAGCTCACCTTAGAGTCTTTGGATGCGCATGTTATCCCAATATCCAATATACCGCTCCACTTGAATTATACCTTCATTCCACTTGTTTTCCTTGGGGACATGGCCCAACGTAAAAGTTACCAGTATCTTGAATTCTCCACTAATAATATCATATTATCGCATCATTTCACCTTATGTGTCACGTTCTCCTTATGTCATGCATTCTATCCCACCTCCTAGGATTGAGATACTTGACTTTTCTTCTCCAATCCGTAGTGTTTGGTCCTCCCTTCCTCTCCCATAGTCACCCGCATCCTCGCTACAGCATCCCGTGGCACCACTCTATGTACTGTGACTAGGGGTGTTCATGGTTCGGTTAACCGTACCAAAAAGTATTTCAGTTTGGTTAACCGTACCGAAATAATCAAAAATCCCTAACCATTACCACGATCAAAAAGACTGGTTAACCAACTTTCGGTAAATCAGTAATTCGGTTTGGTTGTGTAGGTTAACCGGTAACCAAAAAAATAATACAACGCCTCTTTCATGTTATATGATCTAACTCCTTCATAGTTTGCAAATGTTCAAAAAATGCGTTAAACGTGAGAATATTCAACAAATTATGTTCTCATAATCCAATTCTAAAATATTAAACAGATAATATCTCATTTTAACCAGCATGTGAGCAAATGAGTAGCATTGGATTGTAGCAAAGTAGTTCTTAGTTAGTATTTAGGATATAACAGGGGGAAAGAGAACTTTATGCTAGGAGATTAGTTGGGCGAAAAGGATAAAGTTGATCATGTATTATAAAATAGTAAATTATATTTTAGAAAAGTATATTTAGTGAACAATATAATTCGGTAAATCGGTTAACCGGAATGAAAAAAATACTAACCGTTACCGTCCTAAAATACCTTAAATTTATTTGGTTTGGTTAACCGAATTACATGTTCGGTATGGTTAACCGCATTTTTGGGTCTGTATTTCGGAAATTCTGTTTGGTATTTTGGTTAAGGATTTTTTTCAACACCCCTAACCGCGACTGCACCCTCTTCCAACTATCACCCCAGCTGACCCAAAGCCACCCCTGCTTTGTCATGGTTGGTTAGGGATGGCAAATGTGTCGTGTCGTGTTCGTGTTTGTGTTATATGAGGGGTCTTAGAAATGGGGTCAACTTGAACCCCACTCGCTTATTAAACAAGTACTCTCAACCCTAACCCAACCCAATTATTTAATGGGTAATTTGCAGGTTACCCATTTATTTATATTGGTGACTTTTTTTAATTAAATGCTAGTTTTGAACTTACAAACATGTTAATAATATACTTTATGGTTGATAGTAGCAATAAATACTTGTCATATTTATAATTGTTAAAATAAACTATCAAACAACTGTTACCAAATAAAGTTCAAATTATCTTATCCCAAAAATACAAATAATAATAATAGTATACCACTCAAATATCTAAAATAACTAGACAAATGGGTCAATCGTGTCGAAATCGAGTTGCACAGATCAAACCCAAATTCAACCTAATTATCTAAACGGGTTAAACGGGTCAACTTAAATTCAACCTGGTTTCAAAATCCCGACCAAGCCCGTTATCTTTGTTTCGTGTCTAATTTTGCCAGCCCTGTGGTCGGTCCTGCCATGGTCAGTTGCAAATGGCACTCAGATTGATTATTATTGCAACTTTGTTGGTGTTTTTCGATATCTTACTTTCACCGGACTAGATATATATTATGTTGTTTAGTAGTTTTCTCTTTCCTTGCATGATCATCGTCGGGTTCTTTATAAGGTTTTTAAGTGCATTCTTCGGTATTTGCTTGACCCTCTCTCTTATGGTCTTCACCTCACTCCTGGAATTTCTAGCTTATTGCTTTTGATGCCGATCGGAACAGCTACCTATATGCCTGTTGCTGCACTTTGGTTACCACGTCTTTCTAGGCTCCAATCTTATTTTCTTGTCTTCCAAATGCAAGTCTAGTGTGGGGTTGAGTATTGTGCAATTGATAATGCCGTTGCTAAGACTGCTTGCTGTTGCTTTCTTCTATATAGTTGAATTTTTTGTCGTTCTTGCTCTACACTTGTGTGCTATGTCAATATCAATGCCACTAATCTTGCTAGCACAACATGAACACATTAAGCATGTTGAGATCAATATTCATTTTGTTCAGTATTGTGTTGCCCTTGGTGAAGTTCATGTACTTCATGTTCCATGTTCTTCACAGTAGATGCTGATATCTTCACTGACGGTCGTCCCACAACTTTGTGGACTTCTAAATTCATGCTCCCATCATTATGATTGAGGGGGGGGGGGTTCGTGTGGACTTCTAAATTCATGCTCCTATCATTATGATTGAGGGGGTTGTTGGTGTATAATAATTATCGTATTTAATAGCCTATAGATATGTTGTGTAATGGTCTTATTTATGTACACCTATGTAATTCCTTTGTTCGCTGTTATATATAAATGTGTGTGTGAAATAGTCTGTCCACCCTTCTTGTTGCGTGGGTGATTATAGTAATTCACAAGGGAGTTAGGGTTTAGGAATAGAAAATAGTCACCTAGAATCTTGACATTTCCCCAATATTTTGGATATTATGGAAAACGATGACATTGTCTTCCACAATTAGCTTGAAGAGCCTCTTTTCTTCAATTCACGGGGAAGATTATACCAATTCATGGACAGGTGGGGGTTAGGGATAGAAAATGGGCAACCTCAGTCCTTGACATTTGCTCATTGATTTGGACATTGTGTAAAATGACATCATCTGCTGGAGTTCGCATGCACAGCCTGTAGCCATCAAAGTCCTTTATCTAGAATGATCAGTTTCCTTTCTTTCTCTTGTCTCGCCAGTGTTTTGTGTGTGCAGGATAGTGAATCAAATAGTGATTGTAGTAATGTAGTGCTCTGGCAGTGGGTGCTATGGAGGTTACATATGGGCCTCATGTCATCATTTGAGGTCCCATTTTGTTATTTATTTTTGACGATTAACTACTCTAATGTCTTCTATTCGTTGAGTTTGAATCAATATGCATGATGAATCCTCCTGTGATAAGTGTCGACTTGTAAATAATGAACAGATTGTATTAAGTGGCTAGTTATCTGGGGCCAGAGGACTTTTCTAGGTATAGCCATAATATGATAGGCAATTGTGTATAGGCTAGCCCATAATCTATTGTGTACAGTACGCGAGAGTGTTTTATTTTTAACTTTAATGACCTATGTTTTTGGTAGAGAATTTTTTTTTTTGGGGGCAAGGAATTCAGGGGTGTAAATGAGCCGAGCTGAGCCGAGCACCCCCTTGTTCAAACTCGAGTTCGATAAGGCTTATCGAGCTCGAGTTCGAGCCGAGCTCTTATCGAGCATTTCTAACTCTTGTTCGAACTCGGTTCGATAAGAATATAGTGTGTTCAATACTCGGCTCGGCTCGGCTCGGCTCGTTAGGCTTATCGAGCTGAGTCGATTCGTTATCGAGTCGAGTCGAGTCGAGCTCATTATCGAGCCCAATCGTGTTTAAAACCGAGCCATGCTTGCAATCGAGTCGAGCTCATTAACGAGCCGAGCTCTTTAAGTTATTATCGAACCATTTTTGAGCTAATACCAGCTGTTATCGAGCTCATAATGAGCTGATATCGAGCCCTTATCAAATTGTTCGTGAACACTAGCGAGCCGAGCACCCCCTTGTTCGAACTTGGCTCGTTAAGCTTATCGAGCTTGCTCGAACTCGGTTCAATAAGCTATCGAGCCCTCCTAATGAACACGAACGAGCCCTAATCGATTTCGAACACGAGTAATTCATTGAACGCTCTGTTCGTTTACACCCAGCCTAGGACCTCATGTTGTAGGGCCTCCATGTTATTAATTTTCACCTGTAGACCAAGGCCTTATTGGCTCTTCTTTGAACTGTACCTATTCGTGCTTTGATGACAGGTTCTTTCTGCTACTGAAAGCCTTAGGGAAACTGTGCTTTTTGAAAAAAAGGCAATGGCTGAAGCCAGTTATGTTGTTTCTGGTATTTTGAGTTCAACATTTGGTACATCTCGAAGTGAGAACCTTCTAGAGTTTCTTGACACTGGGGAAGACTATTTGGTTTACAAGTTTAGTATCAGGTACAATATTCCATTAATAATCTCTTTCTCGTTGTTTCTTGAATGTTGCCAATTTCATATTTTTATGAATTGGGAGCGGGAACGAGTAGTTATAGAAGATTCTAAAGTTGGAAGTGCTGATGGAGCGTTTGTATTGCTATATATTAAATATACAAGAGACATCATGATTGAATCATTAAAGCATAACATATCCATACAAAATCAATATTACGCAATAACGAAGAACATTGAGTACTTCAATGAATAAGATCATGAAAATTGATTTCCAAACATGCGTGCATGATTCAATCATTCTTTGAATTGAGTGATACAATTAGTCAAGACATCAGTATCGTTTCATTAAAATGATTCAACGATTGTTCGAATTGTCTTTCTGTTGAGTTTTCAAACATGAATTTGATTTTGAATTGTCGAATTGTATTCTCTGAGCATGAAACATTAGCTTTTAGGAGATATTCTGCAACTTCGCTCAGTTTCATCCTCGTGTTTCAGCTGTTAGTTGAAGGTGAACGTGAATCTGAATTTAGATGAACACCAGGTTCTTCAGATTCCAGTTTGTCGTGGCCTATAATATTCAGTCATGAACAAATATGATTGGCCTCTGTGTTTGATTTTTTTTGTTCTTTTGTCATTGACTTCTACCTGTTATTGTGGAAGCCATGTCATATGTCATCTCAAAAATTAAATGGCTTGGGAAGATGGCACTTCCCATCAAACTTTTGTTGGATGATTCTGTTTAAAGATTATTTTCAAGGCCAGCTGCAATTGTGTCATTCTTCAAAGAGAATGCATTATCATACCCAATTGAGGCGTAGTTGGACCTTGGGTGTAAGAATATATAGAAGTATTGCAAAAGTAAGGCTCGAATTGTGTTGGGAGAAGTTGTCTTCTTTTGTTTTTTGTTCCTTTTTTTAATTTTCCAACGCAGAACCGCCTACACAAGCAGCACTTTTGTTAATTACTGTAACTTTCAAAATTTCTGGAATACCACTGGGAAACGTCCAAATTTTGGAAATCAATCACTAGGGTGATACTGTTAGCTCTCAGTTAAGCAATCATGCGTGTTGCACGTTGGTTGTGAAAAAGGCTTCATTTAGGTAAGGGAAAAGTAATGCACGAGTGAATACCTTTTCAAGCGGCATCATACCTGTACATTTGTTATTGTCAATTTTATATGTCGATAAGTTGGCTGTTTTCAGATTTAAATTGTATACTTAGGATTCTGTTATAAGTTGGAAGTGATTAGGACATTTGAGAATTTTTTGATTGTTGGGTAATGACTTGACAACTTCTGTTACTAGCCACTAGCCTCTTTCCCTTTCTCTTGTTTTTTTCCCCATGAAGTGTAATTATAGAACTGGGGATGTGATGAACAGTCACTGAAATTCATCTAAATTACTTTAGCCATTTCTCCCTTTGCTTCTCTGATTCTTTCTGTTATTGTTCTGCTTCTCCCTTCATCATCATCATTGCCGTTGTCGTCTTCTTTCTTATCCCATGTTTCTCAAATGTTCCTCTCCTGTTTCTAATATTCTTCTTCCCCTTTCAAATTTTGATGCTTTTTGTTGCAACCATCACGGTATATAAAAAAGGGTATTAGAGCTAAGTTTGATATCCCCCATGGCAAGAATTGCAAGCTCGCTCCAAAGAAACACAATGCCATGATGTGAGCTACAAATCCTGGACAACTTGAGGAGCATCTGGAGAATGGATTCCATTAAGCACATCATCCAAGACACTAACAAGAAGAGCGAAGGTAGGTATGAGATTGCAGATGGAACCATTAATAGCCTGTCCCGTGCTACTCGTTGCATTTGAGAATTGCCTTTGAAACCTTATGAAAGCATGGGTTGCATGCTAAGGAGTCCAAGTGTTCGTTTGCCACTAATCAACAAGAGTACTTTAGAAGAGAATTGAAAAACGCATCATCTGAGGACCTATGGTGTATTGCTCATAGTTACAATTTTATCAGAACATTTCAGTACACAAATACAACAATCTAGAAGTATTCTAGGCTTAATTCAACAATAATAGGGAAAGGAAAGGAGAATAGATGGAGGAGAAGAAGAGTATAGTGGAAGAAGAATAAATAGGAAGAGGGAGAAAAGAGAATTGAGAAAGAAAAGATGTGAATTTTCATTAATCATTTCATAATTAAGCTACACTCTAAAGGGGTAAGGTTATGTATATCCCACCCCTCTCAAACATTGCTTATGCGGGAGCCCTTGAGACATTGGGTCTGCTGCTGTTGCTGTATCTCATAATAAAGCTCAGAAATGAGATGAAACAACTGTAATATAATGTGAAAAAATGTGTTTACTGACAGTTATAAAACAAGCTTAGCGCTGACAGTCACCAACTTTTGGCAACAGAATTGCAAATCAAATTAATGTCAGTCCATTTAATTGTTTCTTTGATTTACAAATTCATCTTAAAACACAAGATAAACTGAATTAAGCTTGATTAAGCTCAAGTTAAGTGTTAATTACTTGAAATCGTAATTGAATACCTTAATTAGGTGTATTGACCTTTTTCTCTTTAATAGTTTGGGGTGTTCTCATGAAATTATGAGTTTGGGAGTTGAATCATTATGATAGTAATTGATGGTGTCTTTGACAAAATTGGAAGTTGAGGGGATCGTGTTGATTTTGATTTTTGGTAGAGCTAGGACTGAACCGACTAGTTTTGTCCATATCAGACCATTATTAATATCTTCAGTTGTCAGTCCGACATTACTTCTACTTCTTTTTGGCTATTTCAATCTGAGTGTGGAGTCTTTGGAGCGACCAGCACCCTTCTGGACAGCCAGTTGCAAGTAGGGGTGTAGATGGGTCAACTGGAGCCCGAGCTCAATAGGCTTGATGGCCGGCAGTTGAACATTTAGCTCGGCTCGGACTCTGCTCGAAGCTTTCTGAGCTTGGAAATTTTAGGCTCGTGCTTGCCTCATTACAGGCTTGAGCCCAACTTGCCTCATAGCTTGAGATCAAGCTCGTTCATCATAAAATCACCTACTTAGGTCTTCAGCTTGATAACACGATTTAACGTGAATTTTATCTTATGGACTTACAATTTTTATAAGAAAGAATGTAAAAATATTCATATTAATTTATATTATGTAATTACATTGATCAGTGTGGAGTTGAAAATATGCATAATTTTCACATAATGTATTCATGGGTCTAAATAAAAAAAAAAAAAGGGAACTTCTACACTATGGAATGAAAATTTATGTAAGCATTAATGGGTTTAAATTATTAATAGTATGAACCATGCCTAGAAACCATGCAAACAGAGCATGCACCAGTAGCAAACATTAATGAGTATTATAATATTATGAACCATGCATAGCGCCGCAGTAGTAAACATTAATGGGAATTAATAGTATTAACTAAAATTTCTGTAATAATATTAATTTGTAAATTTGAATTTTAAGATATGTTTAAAATTAAATTAATTAAATAAATAAAATTTAAAATTTAAATAAGCATTAAATATTACTATATTAGGCTCGTTCAGGCTTGTTTAGGCTCACGAGCTCGAGCTTTATTATGCCGAGTTGGCTTGGCTCATTTACAGCCCTAGTTGCAAGTGGAACTAGAGCATTGAATCTTGCAAATAGAATCAATGTTAGCCAAAATTTGGCCCATATATAGAATATTGATTTCGCCCATCTATTAAGGAAGCCATATTCCTCTGTGAATGTATAACATTTTTGTTTAGAAATCATTTTTGGCCCATTAATTTGGGCCAAGTACAGGAATAAAGAACAAGTTTGTACAAACTAGTTCTCTTCTCTGCCTAATAGAGCCTTAGTTCATTTAATTATGTTATCTTCCTTTAGAGAAAAGGGTGAGGTATAGTACAATCCTATCATTTTCGGCCTTCCATTTTGTGCTTAATGGATTCATCAATAGAATCAAGGTAGAAGCAGTTCTTGTGAAACAAGCTACAACTGCGGTGCATTATTCTGCTCATTCCTCAAATATGTCAGTTTACATGATTCTAGATTTCCGTTAAAACTTTGAGGCTTAACCGTGATCCCTATATTCTAGCTCTTGCATGTTTATTGGTGGAAATGGAGGCATGCTTGAAGTAAACTTGGAGGACTTGGAGAAATCTAAGGCTGATAAATTATGTAAGTTTATTGTTATATTGAATTTCAAATATTTTGCTTCTTTCACAGGATGCATATTGGTAGGTTCTAGAATGTAGGAATATGGACAGTCTTGGCTTGTCAACTTCTCCTGATCTAACAACAATTTTGAACTCATCTTTGTAGCACCTTTTTCTGCGAAGCTGATTGATGGGATCAACCGGAGCGAAATCAGGCGTAGAGCCCTGGTGATATTTTGTTATGCATACTTAAATACAAATGCAAGGGTGAGAAATCAATCCTTTCACACTTTTGTTAGTTGAATTGCAAGTTTGTGCATGGTACTATACATTCATTTACGAGCACAGATCATGACAATTGAGATTCAAGGCTTTCCGTATATTAGTTGTTCCTATATATTTCCTGTATAACAAAAGGAAACTCACAAAACCATGGGAAAAATATTGATTTGTAATGCATTGTTATCGAAGTTGTAGGAAGCACCCAAAATGCCTAGTTGCCAACATATCATGCTTGTAATTAAATTCTGTGTTTCAAAATTTGGTTACCGCTGTAACATTTGATAAATTTAATAGAAACGTAATTCAACCAATGATTCATGAGAATTTGTCATTGGATACCTTGAGATTTGAGCATTTATCACATGGGTATCCTGATATCTCAATATATATAATTAGGTTTGTGATGTTTGAAAATTTTATCACATGGATACCATGCACCATGATCCGGTGAAAATTTATCAGAATCTGGCCAATTTTTATCAGAAAATGCTTATGTGTACATGGCTATGGTAATATATATGTGCTATGTCGATGTTTTCAATAAAAATCAACGGATTATATGATAAAAATTCATTGGATTCTGACGAAGGATGTCTATATATTGTTTAAATTATACATCATGTCAACATTTTCCCTAGGCCCTGCATCGGTGGGAGCCCTCGTAGCACTGGGCTTCTTCTTGTTGTATGTCCCATAGCATTTTCCACCGATAATCTATTGAATTTCGGCATAGGATACTTGATCGATAAAACTTATAAATTTTAGCGTAAATGTACCTATTATATATATTGAAATACGAGGTACCTAGGTGATAAATTCCCAATCCTCAAATTACCCACATGATAAAATTCCGTTGAAATCATTCGTAGAAAAGGTACATTTTATAGTTTAATTCATTTTCCTTGCTTTGTGTGATGGCTTGTTGGCTAATTGTATCACATGAAGTGGAGACTTTTATATGCTAGACTTAATTTTATCAATTTATCCACTAGAACTTTTAGAGAGTGGAATTGTAAAACTCAATTTTCTTAGTAAGTACTTAGTATCAATGTTGCTCTATTGTTGCTTTGCGCTTTGCTGGTTGTTGCTTTATTATTTCTTTTTGATTCCGTTTGCTTTATGAAGTAGAGACTTTTATATGCTAAACTTAATTTTCCCAATTTATCCACTAGAATTTTTAGAGAGTGGAATTGTAGAACTCGATTTTCTTAGTAAGTACTTAGTATCAATGTTGCTCTATTGTCACTTTGCGCTTTGCTGATTGTTGCTTTATTATTTCTTTTTGATTCCATTTGCATTATGAAGTCGAGACTTTTATATGCTAGACTTAATTTTCCCAATTTATCCACTAGAATTTTCTTAGTAAGTACTTAGTATCAATGTTGCTCTATTGTTGCTTTGTGCTTTGCTGATTGTTTCTTTATTATTTCTTTTTGATTCCATTTGCTTTATGAAGTAGATACTTTTATATGCTAGACTTAATTTTATCAATTTATCCACTAGAACTTTTAGAATGGAATTGTAAAACTCGATTTTCTTAGTGAGTACTTAGTATCAATGTTGCTCTATTGTTGCTTTGCGCTTTGCTGATTGTTGCTTTATTATTTCTTTTTGATTCCGTTTGCATTATGAGAGAGGGGGGGGGGGGGGGGGGGAGGGAGGGGGGCAGGATTGCAAGGATTGCGGACAGAAGAAGATAAGATAGATGGTTTTATTGAAAATACAAAAGGTTAATTTACAACAAATTGAAATAAAATACAACAATAGAAATTGAAATACAGATTAGAAACTTACAAATTGAAATGGTAGACTTGATTACAAAGCTTGAACGGAAAATAAAACTACAAAAAGAAAATTTTGTATTTGCTGAGTAGGTATGTGAGTAACAACTTCAATGTTCTCCAAACTCGCTCTACGTTGAACTAAGGCTGGCCATCACCTTTTAAAGCCTCTGGAAATTGAAGCACAATTGAAAAATTTTTGAAATCCAGGACAACTGTCTTCAGAATTGCTACAGTATGGGACAACTGTCTTGAATTATTGTACGGTCCACAGTGGTTTGAATTATTGCTACATCACCTGGATAGCTGGTTGCCCTTGCTACAGGATGTCGGCGCCAATTGCAGATTTGTCTTTGTTGAGATTATTATTGGAGGAAGTTGAACGGATCACTTTGTGAAGATTTAGCATCTTCATCTTCATCCTCTTTAGAAGAATCTTGAATGTGTTTGAGGAGCTGAGATAAGAGTTCCTTTGAGATCTTGCCTTTGGATTTGGATTTGGATTTTGAGGAGGAACTTGAATCTGATGTCTTGCAGGGTTGAGGTTTAGAAGGGGTAGAAGTAAAGCTTGAAGAAAATATTTGAATATTTTTGCATTCTTTGAAAAACTTTGAAAGGATTTCAATAGAACAATCACGTTCTACGATGTATTTATCCCACCATTTGATTTTGTATTCCCTTTCAAAAGATAGTGGGTAAGGTTGTTCAAAAATTTGAGCGGTATTGAAAGATCAACATAAAATCCAAGGAATTTGAAAATTTGAATGAAAACTAATGATTGTATAAAGAGGTTCTTCCTCTAAATATTTTGAGTAAAAATTGAATAATGTTTGGATATTGGCAGGATAGATATTGGTGGTTGAACTGAAGTAGCGCCACCATTCAAAAAACCATCCTGGGAAAAATCTTTATTTTTTGTAAATTGAAAGAACCAAGAATGGTCAAATGGTCGGTAAAGGAAGGTCCTAAACTGGTCATTTTGTAATCTTGATATGTATAACCCAAAGGTTGAAATGGTTGAGAAAACTATTTTGAGGTAAAAAGGTTGTAGCCAAAATCTTTGCGATGCAAAACATTTAAAATCTTGCAAGTTGAATACATAACCTGCCAATCTTTGTTATTTCTGTCTGATTTGGGCAGACTTTGAATAATTAAAATGAATTCAAAAAATCTTTGAGTCTGACGGATGTCGTCAAGAATCCATTGAAAGTTTTATGGGAATGTTGATTTTGCCATGCCTTCAATTTTATTAGTGGAGAGGGGTTGATAAAGCATTGTTAAAAATATATGTTCTAATTGAGGTTTTGAAAAATATTGGGCTATTTGAGAAGGTTGAAATTGATGAGGAGGAGGAGGATGAAGTGGAAATGGGTTTTGAGGGTTGCTTGAGTTTGCTGCTGCATAGGTTATTAGAGGAAAATCCTCAGCAAGGATTGAATAGGTATTTTGGACTGGTATTTTGATTGAGGGATTTTGTGGATGAGGGCGGAGTGTCATTGCATAGTCCTTTGGAGATTGAAATTCTTCATTGTCTTTTGAGGATTGGAATTCTTCCTTTTCTTTTCCTTAATCCTAAATTAAGCGGTTGAATTGAGTCAAGTCCTTGGAGAAATTCTTTTGAGAGGAAATAAGGGAGAGAGTTGTTTTCTCCTTTGATAAATTCAATTTGAAAATCGAAAACAAATAGAATTGCTTGCCATCTTGCAAAAATCTGTTTTGAGACCAAATTTTTAACATCTTTTTGCAAAACTTTTTTTGCGGATTTATAGTCAATTCTTAAAAGAAAACTTTTGTTATACAGATCATCTTGAAATTTTGAAATACATAATACAATTGATAAAATTTCTTTCTTGATGGTAGAGTAATTCTTTTGAGGTCCAAGCCATAGACCCTAATGGAATCTAACTATTTGTTCAGGTTTGAGTTAATTTTTGTTTGAGTATGCCTCCATATGTTATATTTGAGGCATTAGTTTCTACTATGAGAAATGCTTTTGGGTCTGGAAGGGCCAAGCATGGAAGACTATTGCCTTTTCTTTCAAGGTTTGAACTATTTTTGTATGTTCCTCTGTCTAAGGAAGAAGATTCTTTTTGAGTCTTTGATATAATGGTTGACATAGATTATGAAGGTTGGGGAGAAAATCTGCAATATAGTTTAAACATTCCAAAAATCTTTGTAATTGAGTTTTTTCTTTTAATTCATTTGGAAACTTGTTAGTAAACTCAATTGCTCTCGCAATTGGTCTTATTGTCCCTTGGAATGTCATGTCGGAAAAATCTAATTTTTGTTTGAAATAATTTCATTTTTGAGGCAGATAACACTAAACCATTTCTTTTAACAATATATAAAAGAATGTTTAGAAGTTTGAAATGTTGGTCTATATTTTTTGAGAAAATAAGAATATCTTCAATATATACAATGATAAAATCCGTATATGGAGTGAAAATATCATTTATAATGTTTTGAAATTTTGATAGAGCATTTTTGAGTCCAAAAGACATCACATTCCATTCGTAGTGTTCAAATGGAACTGTAAATGCTGTCTTGTAATGATCTTTTTTACTAATTTGAATTTGCTAGAAGCCACTTTTCAAATCAAATTTTGAGAATAAATTTACATCATAGAGTCTGTTGAGAAGGTCTCTTTTGTTTGGAATTGGGTATCTAATCCATTGAAGAGCTTTGTTCAAAGGTTTGTAATCAATTACAAGTCTTGGGACTCATCAATCTGTTTCTACTTGTTTGTTGACATAAAAAGCTGAGCAGCTCCAGGGAGATTTTGAGTGTCTTATCAATTTTTTACCTAAAAGTGTTTGAATTTCATTTTTGCAATGTTCTAACAATTCTTTGTTCATTTGAATGGGTTTATGCATTGGAGAGATCTGAGCAAACTTCCTTAATTATTTTATTATTTAGTTGATTAATTTTTTTCTTGAATATGTGGTTGGCATAGTTGTTTTTCTGTCCTTTGAAATTCTATTTCCTTTTGAAGATGTTGAATATGATCTTTCTTGTTATGTATTAAATTTATTTGCTTAAATATTGCAGTTGATTATAAAAGATTTAGGTCTTTTTGTTGAATTGGATTAATAAAACGAAAAGTTACTGGGGTATCCTTGATTTTAGTATGGACTCATTCCTTTGTGACTGTGAATCAATAAGTTTGACTTATAAATGGAGTTCCTAGTATAATTTTTTTGTTGAAGATTTTTAACTAAAATAAATGGGGTTTTGAAGCATATGCCATTATTACAAATATAGGAGTTTGATAATTTGTATCTGATATTCATATTTCCACTAGCTGTGTGAAGATTTTCCATTGTTTTTTCATAATATTTTGAAGGAATAAGTCTTTCTTGAATACAATTAAGATCTGCTCCTATGTCAAGGAGAGCTTGAGTTTGAATTTTGTAGTCTTTTGAAATATGGAGAGTTATATGAATGTACCATTTATGGTATTCTATTCTGTCTATTATTTGAAGGAAGTTTTCATTTGAGATTGGTTCGTCTGGTACTTGAATGTTTCCAAATGAGTTAGATCTGGATCATTAATTGTCTCAATTTATCCACTAGAATTTTTAGAGAGTGGAATTGTAAAACTCGATTTTCTTAGTAAGTGCTTAGTATCAATGTTGCTCTGTTGTTGCTTTGTGCTTTGCTGGTTGTTGCTTTATTATTTCTTTTTGATTCCGTTTGTGTTATGAAGTAGAGACTTTTATAAGCTAGACTTAGTTTTCTCAATTTATCCACTAGAATTTTTAGAGTGAATTGTAAAACTCGATTTTCTTGGTAAGTGCTTAGTATCAATGTTGCTCTATTATTGCTTTGTTCTTTGCTGATGGTTGCTTTATTATTTCTTTATGATTCTGTCAGCTTTTTGCTTCTTAGGCATGGGGGCCCTTGGACATAGCTTCCTTGCTACCCTAAAGGGGTAAGACTTCGCAGATCAAACCAACCACCACCCCCACCGGCGCAGCGCTCCCCCCCCCCGCCCCGCGGGGGCTCCTCTGACCTTGCTCTGGCTGGAGCCCTTGTGGCACTGGGTTAGTTGTTGTATGCTTCAAAATGAATGGAACTTCGATAATCTCTCTCTCTCTCTTAGATAGACGTTTCCTTCCATTCTAAACCTTAGAAACTTGCATGATTGCTTGTTCCCTGTTCTTGCTCCTATTCCTGTTTCCATTTCTTGCAACTATGATCGTTGTTCCCGATGACATGTTCGAACTTGGCTTAATAAACTATCTAGCTCCATCACGTATATGAAAAAGCGTAATCGATTTCAAGTACGAGTAGTTCATCAAATGTTCTATTCCCCCTTAGGAATTGGATTTCGCGTTTCAAAATTAGATTCACTTTTGAAATGTGTATCAAGGAAAACATGATTCAAACAGTAGTTGAATCGTCTGTTTCATAAGAGACTTTTTAAATGACAATTGGGTAATTTGCTCACTTAGTAAGTCATACAGTGGTTAAACCACTTTAATTTGTTGGACTCAGTATATTTATCCACTTCAGTATTCAATTGTTTATTGCTTAGTATTGACTTTTATCTAATATGTTATGCTTCAATAATTTGATCAATGTTATTTAAAATAATTTTCTATTCTTATCGGATATATTGTACTATAAACGCTCAATTTCCCGGACCTTGGAAATATCTATGATTGTCCATTCTTGTTTTTGTTCTAGTTGCTGCTCCTACTCCCACTTTGTATAACTATGTTCTCAACAATTTAGACTAGAGCTAATGTAATGACAGTTATTGAATGTGTAAGTGAAAGTGCTTTTTTTCCCCCCTTTTGGGCAGGGGGGCGGACTTAATGAGCAGATTTGCACATTCTTGTTTTTGTAGGCTTCTTTTCATGAAGTTTTGGGAACAAGAAGTCCAAGTTTGGCTGGTGAACATTCATCGGAATGTAATAGCCAAAAATATTTTAGTACATCACTTGGAAATACATTGATGCCTGCTGTGAGACCTTTGTCACGGGATGCATTTCCTTTTCTGCCATTCAAATGTTTTTTGTTTTGCCTTGGAAAATCTTCGCGTGCAAATGGGCTGCAGCTAACCTGCTTTGTACCTTATATGGGTCACATACATCACGGTGAACAATCATTGGATTACGAAAAGACTATTATTCCCATTATCTGGCGCATTTCCACCACATGTATTAGGTACTAAAATGGGTACGTAAATCACTTATTGACGTTCCCAAGGGTGATCAAGTCTATTATCCAGTCATATGGCTAACTTTGCAGAGTGCATTGGCACTTAATTGCTCCCTAATGCACGTTTTTTTCCTCGTATTTTGTCAAGGATGCGTACATGCTGTCCGTTGATCGTAAAGGATTTGATGTGTTGGGAAAAGTTCATACTGGACAAGACTACCACTGGAAAGAACTCAGGTTCACGTTCAAGGAAGAGGCACAAGACATTGAATCATTTTGCAGTCAGCTGGTTGAAATGGAAGAGGAGGTGCTCAAGAACTTCAAGAGTTGCAGCGGCCTCGGATGATTGTGCCTCCCCAGTTATCATAGATTTTTTTTTAAGTTTGTAAGTGGGGGTTGGGAACATTTGAATCTATGACCTTTTTTCAATGGGTCCTCAACCTTGGTAGTTGTTACCATAGATCGAAGGCCTCATAGTTACCAATTAGAATGGATGTTAACGAGGTATTTGTTCACGGGGTTTTTCCGATTTCAAATTCTTTATAATCCTAGTTCTATGATTTGTTTTTCTAATTTTTTTTAAGCTTAATTATGAATTAAATTTAAGTTTCCAAGGCTATGATGTAGTTGTAATTGTAAGATATCCTTGTTTCCAATTTAGGGTATTCGTAGTTTGTTTATCTTGATGTTGAAGTGTTTATTATTGCTCATGTTTTTTGAGTGTTTGATCATCACTTGAAGTTTATAATGATTTATAATAAGTCTGAAAGGAGATTTATGAATACACACCATAAATTAGTCAAACACAAGATATAGGTTAACGCGATTTATGTGATCATGCGTGAAAACCAATGCTTTTCAAGACTTTTTTCTTATTTAAATTCATGCACGAGATTGATGAGTTGAAAATTTTAATTGATGATTTAATTAAAATTTTTGAAAGAATGTATGCGAATTTTCATACCCTAATTTAGACCGTGGTGTAGCTTTTAGAAGTGGGATGACACCACCGAGACCTTCTCTGCAATCTCTGTGATACAGGGTGTGTGGACACCAAAATATTAAGTTCTCTGAGAAACTTTTCTGAGAGAAAATAGAGAACTAGCTTCTTTGTTTTTGTTAATTAAATGAATGCTAAATTGACATGTAAGTATATTAAAAATATCCCGTTTAGAAAATAAAAATAAATAAATAAAATCAAGATATTTGATATATCTAAAATTTTGTATTTATTTTCTTGGAAAATTCAAATTTTAAACAAAACAAATATATCCAAAATCATTTAAAAAATGCTTCGAAGTATACCTGGTCAAAGTTGCGTCTCCATTGCCACGTGGCAGTTGCTGATTGGTTTGTGTTGTTAGATGCGGATCGATGGTTTGAGGCGACGTGGCCAGCGTGGTTTTTCTCATTGATATTTACTATTATTTTATTCTTACTTTTATTCTCTTGTATAAATTCATCTCACGAAACATTTTCCTACAAAAGAAACATTTTCCTTTCTTTTTCTTTATAGGTTTGGTTGCTACATTATCTGTTATGCCTTTCTTCTTCCCAAACTTTCCTTTTGAAGGCCTTCTATTCCCCGCTCAAGGTACATGGGTCGAGTGGACAGTCCCCTTAGCCTTCATCATCCCTTCAGGTACTTGCAATTCCATAATTAATTCAGGTAATGAGTAATTTTTATTATTCATCGTGTAGTTTCAACCTAAATTGAGTGAAAGATTTTGCCAAAGATTTTAGAATCATATCCTGTTGCGATTGACCATCAATCTTAGCTCCAAGGAACTCCAGTTCAGATAACTATGGCATCATTTTTAAAACATGTTCCTGAACAGTGGTTGCTACTAACATTTTCATTAACAATAGTTTTCTCAGCAGTTCCTGTCTAGTTGTCTTATCCTAACCACCGAACATTTGTTTCGGATGTCCCATCATTTTGGCTGTTATCTTCATCTCAAGCATTTGATGGTTGAGAACGTTTAACAAAGAAGCTAAAATGTGACACATGGCTAAATCATTAGCCTTGGTCCAGCATTCCAAACGCTCCTTGACAGTAGTGGTTGAGTTGCTAGTAAGCACACAAGGATAGGGTTAAGATTGCACAAATTTATGTCCCTCATGAATCGACACAATATCCAAGTTCATTTTTCCTTTTTAGGGTAATTAGGTCCAGAAAGAGCATTATCTTTAAGAATAGAATGTAGTGCACTGATTGTTGTCATTATTACACTGTAAAATGCAAGATAAACTATTACGAGTCTTGCAACAAACTATGATAATAATTCCTCCAAATTTAGCAATCATTATGAATCAGTTATTCATCCTATCGACAGTTTAGTTGAGAACTATTCTCTATTATCATTTTTTTTTTGTAGCTCTTACTAAATACGAATAACTCACTTTTATTTTCTTAGTCTCTAAAACAACACAATAGAACTCCGTGGGGAGGCTAATGCACCATTTTAGTCAAGTGTAAACCATTGCTTAAATATTCACACAAGTCTACAAAATACTCCACGTCAGCGTTGTCGCATCTATTTTCTTACACTTCAATTTATCCTTTTGGAAGTCCAACCTTGTATTCCACAAATTGACATCCTTCTCGACCTACTATATGGTTAGACCAGTGATAGAAATTGTGAGTATTCAACCTTTGAACCTTGCTCCTACTTGATTTTTATAAATTAGTGGATTTTATTTTATCTTTGATTGTCTTATAGTCTTTATTAAAATTAAATTTGAATAATTAAATTATAATCCTAATCATATTAGGACCATTTAAATTATTCATCATGTTAAATAATGTAATTAAACTCTTTTAATAACTTCACCAAAAGTTCTTGAAAAAACTTTGGATAATTAAATTAATTTCTAAGCACTTTAGAAAATTGATTATTTTATAATCTCTTTTACAATTACATTCCAAAATTTTTATCTTATTTTATTAGGACATGCTGATGTCATTGCTGAGGTCAGCAACTTGTCTGACATCAGCGGCTAAATTGTGATTCCGATGTGCCTGATCTAATTAATTCAGATAATTTTAGTTTGAGAAATTAAAGTTTCCCAACATTAATAAACTGCGACTCGTCATTCTCGAATAATTCATTAATACATAGTACAATTTTTGTACTAATTCCATTTGTCAAACATATGGAATACTTTGGCCAAAGTTTCTCGTATTTATTCGACCGCTTGCGAATAAACTAAGAGGACATCTTCATCTCGTAAGAGACTATAAAATTTCAGGTAAAATATCTATTCTCGCCACACTTTATAACGTTACCCATGTACATAAGACTTCAGTCACTTATGGTGACCTAATCCTTTTAGCACATCAAGACAAGTAACACTCCATGCACGGGTTCAGACTATTTTGGGGATTTAGAGTTATTGTATAAACTGTGTAAAACTAAGTTGCTCATTTTTGATAGTTGTCCGGATACAAGCAAATCATGTGGTCCAATTCAGTATAATAATCTAATTGAAAAACACCAACGTAACATTCTGGATCACTGTCCACCAAATCAATATAGGCTCTTTGAATGTTAAATTATAGCCTTAGCAGACAAGCAGTCCAAATTTGTTGCTGACTATGAATTAATAATTAAATAGTATTTTAATCTGTTATTAGTCTATCTGTGGCATAATTTCATTATCCACTACAATAGATATTTCAAATGTCATTTAAGGACTAAGTCCATCTCATGGTATGGTTCTTAAAACAAAACCATCATATGCATAATATCATAATAATGTAGACGAGAACAAGCAAATTTTATTGCATAATAAAATTATTCACATAAATTGGGTTTCCTATGACACTAATTCTAATAATCTCCCACTTGTCCTAAACCTAAATTGTCATGTACACATTCCCATCCTATCCAAATAAGATTCAAATGATTTTTGAGTCAAAGTCTTTGTGAAAGGACCCACTAAATTATTTCTAGTATCAATCTTCAAAATTGCGATCTCCCCTTTCTCCTCATAGTCTCAAATAAGGGGATACTTCTTTTCAATGTGCTTGGGCCGTTTGTGTTTCCTAGGTTCCTTAGAGTTAGCCATCGCACTAGAGTTATCACAAAATATGGAAGCAGCTGTAAGCCCTTCTCTGACTACCTCAAGATCAATTAGGAACTTCCTAAGCCAACAAGCCTCTTTGGCAGCTTCAGAAGCCGCCACATATTCAGTTCTATGGTGGAGTCAGCAACGCAAGACTGCTTAACACTCCTCCAACTGATAACTCCACCTTCAAGGGTAAAAACATATCCAGACGTCAAGTATCTGGCATCTCTGTCTGACTGAAAATCTAAGTCAGTATAGGCAGCTAGAATTGGCTCGTCACTATAAAAAACTAATGTGTAATCTCTAGTCCTTCTTAAGTACTTGGGAATATGTTTCACTGTCGTGCAGTGTAAAGGACCAGGGTCTGACTGATATCTGCTCATCATTCCCACAACAAAACAAATATTAGGTCTTGTACATGACATACATAAGGCTTCTCATAGCCGAAACATATAGTACATTCCTCATTTGCTCTTCCTCTTGAGGTATTCTGGGACACTGCTCTAAAGAAAGAGGAACTCTATACCTAAAAGGAAACAATCCGTTCTTGGAGTCTTCCATGTAATACCTAGACAACATTTTGTCTATATAGGCAGCCTGAGATAGACCCAACATCTTATTCTTCTGATCTCATAAAAGTTTGATCCTATAAATATAGCTGGCTTCTCTTAGGTCTTTCATATCGAACTGACTTGAAAACCAAATCTTAATAGCTGATAAAGCTCCTACATCATTCCCAATGAGTAGGATATCATCTATATATAACACTAAGAAAACCACTTTCTCAATGTTACGTTTGTACACACATGGTTCATCAACCAATTGCTTAAATCCATAAGATTTGATCATTTCACTGAATCTTCTATTCCATGAGCATGATGCCTATTTCAGTCCATAAATGGACTTCTTCAGTTGCATACCATATGCTTCTGATTTTTTCAATGAAACTATCTAGTTGTAACATGTAGATGTCCTCCTCAAGAGGCCCATTCAAAAAGGCCGTTTTGACATCCATTTGGCAGATCTCATAATCAAGGTGAGCGTAAATAGACAAGAGTATCCTAATGGACTTTCACAGGGCTACTGGTGAGAAAGTCTCATCATATTTGACACCTTCCTTTTGGGTATAACCTTTAGCAACTAGTATTGCCTTGAAGGTCTTGACCTTCCTATCCACTTCTTTCTTTCTCTAGTTGACCCACTTATTTCCAATGGGTTTAATGCCAGGTGGTGCCTCTACAAGTTTCCAGTCTCGACTAGAATACATAGATTCTATCTTTACTTTCATTTCCAAGACCCATTAGTCAGCATCTTTGTCTTCGAGTGCCTCAGCGAATTAAGAGGATTATATACATTGTTTTGTTCAACCATTAAGGCCCTAGACATGTATCTATCAGGTTGCCTGACAATCCTCTCGCTACACCAACACTCTTGTGTACTTGCAACCGTTTCAAGATTGGCAGGTGCGGCTAATACATCTGCTTGGTCTCGTGATATATCAAACTGTTGACAAGTAGTGTCAGATTGTTTTCATTTCCTCTAACACTGTCTTACTTTTTCGTTTGTAGTCCATAAAAAAATCATCCTCCAAAATACTTGACATTTGCACTAACAAACACCTTTTGGTTTGTGGGACAATAGAAAAAACCATCTCTTGTACCTCTAGGGAAACCTCCAAACAAACACACTTCTAACCTGGATTTCAGCTTGTTAGGATTCTTTTTCAACACATGTGCTGGACATTCCCAAATATGAAGATATCCAATGCTAGGCTTCCACCTAGTCCACAATTCCATAGGCGTTTTAGGAACCGATTTCGATGGAACCAAGTTAAGAAGATAAACCGCTGTTTGCAGGGCATAACCCCAAAAAGAAATTGGTAAAGTGACATGATACATCATGGACCTTTCCATTGCCAATAAGGTCCCATTTTCCGTCTCATCAAGTAAGCATACCCATACCTTGAGTAATCATCAATGAAAGTGATGAAGTACTCATAACCTCCTCTAGCTTGAACATTCATTGGTACATATACATCTGTGTGAACTAGCTCAAGCAAGTTACCATATCTACTACCTTTACTTTTAAAAATGGACTTGGTCATTTTTTCTTCTATGCAGGATTTGCAAACCAGTAAGGACGTTAAGTCTAAGGGCTCTATTAGTCCTTCTTTCACTAGTCTTTGATCTTGTTCAGATTGATGTGACCAAGGTGTTGGTGCCATTTGAAGGCATTACCAGTTTTGGGACATTTTTTTTAACAGGTACATTAAGTCTACAAGTGTTAGAATCGAACATAATTTCATTAGAGTTCTGATATGGCAATAACAAGAATAAACCATTGACATTTGTACCTTTGCAAATAAACATATTATTTTTTTTAATGACAAAATCATTCCCAAAAACAATTGAATATCCATCATCAACCAAACAAATTTCTGCTTAAATTAGGCACATAAAGACAATTCTTAATACAAAAAACTCTACTACTAAATACTAATTGGACATCTCCCACATGTAAGACTGAGCCTATTGTCTCTTATGGTTAGGTATAACTCTCTATCATGCAGCTTGAGTCCCTGCAATATATTGCAGACATGATCAGTTGACCCCAAGTCCACACACCAAGAACCTAGTGGACTCTCAATTACACTTGACACAATCAGATAAGATATCATCATACCTTATCTAGATGGTTTTCATGTCTTAGCAGAAAGAGTAGGTAGGTACTTAGTGCAATTCCTCTTCCAATGGCCATCTTTTCTACAAAAGCAACATTTTTCTTTTGCCTTTTTCTTCATAGGTTGGATGCTACATTAACAGTTTTGCCTTTCTTCTTTTTCTCAGACTTTCTTTCGAAGGCTTTCCGTTTCCTGTCTAAGGCGCATAGGTCAAGTAGACAGTCTCCTTAGCCCTTATCACCCCTTTAGCTACTTGTAGTTCTTTATCAATTCAAGTAATGAATAATCCTTATTATTCATTATGTAGTTCAACCTGAATTGAGTGAAAGATTTTGCCAAAGAACTGAGAATCATGTCCTGCTGCAATTGACCATCAATCTTAGCTCCAAGAAACTATAGTTCAGATAAATATGTCATCATTTTTAAAACGTGTTCAAAAGGGTTCCTTCTTTTCTCATCAGTTCCTGTCTTGCTGCTATATCCTGACCATAGAACATTTATTTCAGGTGTTCCAACATTTCAGCTGCGGTCTTTATCTCAAGCATCTAATACTTGAGAATGTTGAACACAGAAGCAAAAATATAACACCTAGCTAGATCATTAGCCTTGGTCGAGTATTCAAAATGCTCCTTGACAGTAGTGGTCGAGCTACTAGAGGCATGGAGGATAGGTTTCAGATAGTACAAATTTATGTCCCTCATGAATCAGCACAATATCCAAGTTCATTTTCCAGTTAGGGTAATTTGGTCCAGAATGAGCATTATCTCTAAGAATAGAAGTGCATTAATTGTTGTCATAATTACATTATTAAATGCAAGATAAACTACACAATGATATTCATTCTTTAAAATTTTAGAATTATTATAAATCTGGTATCTACTAAACCAAATTACAATGAATGCAATGATGATCCAAACACACATTGCTCAGGGTTCGTAAGTAGCTTAGTTCAGTTGAGAACTGTTGTGTATTATCATATTTTCTTGTAACTTTTACTAAATATGAATAGCTCACCATTTTTTTCTTAGTCTATAAACAACACAATAGAGCTCTTCGGGGAGGCTAATGTATCATCCTAGTCAAGTGTAAACCATTACCTAATATTCACACAAGTCCACAAAATACTCCATGGCAGCATGGTCGCATCCGTTTTCTTGCACTTCAATTCATCCTTTCGAAAGTCCAACCTTGTATTCCGTAAATCGATATCCTCCTCAGGAAGTAATGCCAACCTACTATATTTTTAGACCAGTAATTGAGACTGTGAGTATCCAACCTTTGATCCTCGCTCCCACTTGATTTTTATAAATTAGTGGATTTTGTTTTATCTTTGATTATCTTTTAGTCTTTATTAAAATCAACTTCTAATAATTAAATTATAATCCTAATCATACATATTAGGGCCATTTATTGACTAAAATCAACTTCTAAAAAAATAAAAAAAATTAGGACCATTTAAATTATTCATCATATTAAATCATGTAAATAAACTCTTTTAATAACTTCACCAAAAGTCCCAGAAAAAAACTTTGGATAATTAAATTAATTTCTAAACACTTTTAGAAAATTTAATTTCTCAAACTAAAATTTCCTATATTAATTAGATCAGGCACAGTGAAGTCACAATTTAAAATTCACAATTTTAAATTAATTATAGTCTTTACTCTAATTTATACATGATAATGCATAGTAATAATAGATACAACATGAAGCATGAATAAAACATGAATTTTAAATGAACGTATATGAATTTTCATACCTCAATAGATCGCAGTGTGGCTTCCAGAAGAGGGACAACACTATCGGGACCTTCTCCGCCCTCCTTCATGACACTGGGTGTGTGGGCACATAAATATTGAGTTCTCTTAGATATGTTTCTTAGAAAAGAGAGAACTAGCTTCTCTATTTTTGTTAATTGAATGAATGCTAAATCGACGTGTAAGAGATTAATTTACAGATTAAAAATATCCCATTTAGAACATAAAAATAAAAAATAAAAAATAAAATCAAGATATCTCTAAAACCAAATATTAGGTTTTTTTAAAAAAATTCTAATCTTAAACAAAACAAATCTATCCAAAATCATTAAAAAAATGCGTGCAAATACATCCAATCAGAGGCGCGTCACCGCAGCCATGTGGCGGCCGCTGATTGGTCCGCGTCGTTAGACGCAGGCCACTGGTTTGGGGTGTCCCGGCATGCGACAGGTGTGGAGCGTTGGTTTGTCCGTGGTGCGACACACTGATCGCCCCAATGTGTCACGCGCTGATTGGCCTTTGCATTTCTCTCACCAATTTTTTTTTTATTTTCTTTTCTCATGAATTATATATTTTGAAAAATTAATTTATTCAACTCATGAATAAATAATTTATCTCATGGATTCTCTTAATATTTTCAAACTATTTACATTATAGAGGCCTGCACAAGGACATTAGGGACAATTTAATTCTAGCTCCAAATGGTCAAATCTAATTATTATTTCACGATAACATTTGATTATCATTTACTAAAAAACTTCAATAAAGTTTTGTTTATACATAAAATAATGCTGTACTAATCCGCAAATGTCAAGCATATGGAATACTTAGGCCAACATTTATCGAATCTATTCGACTACATACGAATCAACTAAGAGGACATTTTTATCTCATAAGAGATTATAGATTCCAAGTAAAATACCTGGTCCCGTCACATTTTATGCTGTGACCCGATGTACATAGACTTCAGTCACATATGGTGACCTAATTCTTTTAGCACATCAAGAGAAGTAACACTCCATACATGGGTTCAAACTATTTTCTTGATTTATAGTTATTGTATAAACTAGTGGAAGATTTAGAAATTTGATTGAGGGTGAGCTTGAATTATAAATTGCTTTCACTTTCCACTTTATTCAATTTACGTGTTGTACATTTGTTCTGTATTTTCACCTGAAGTCAAAATTTAGCTCTCAATCACTCCTAAATATTAGAAAATTTTGAGACAATTTTATTTAAGGCATTCAATCATTATATATATATATATATAAGTATTAAATTTTCAATCTCAATTCAAACTTAAGTTGGGGTCTTATTGTCATTTAAATTGTTTTTCTATAAATTTCACTGAATAACTTTCTTTTGTTGATACATGTAATGAAAAGATGATAATTTGAAATGTCAAATCCAAATTTGTGACTCATGAGAGTTGAATAAATAATTTTAGAATTATTCGTGAAATTTTATGTTTAGTTTTCAACCATTACATGGAACATGTTACACGTTTTTCTACACAAAAAGATATTATAAATAAACTTGAGTAAGAATTTGATACATAAATATAAAAGTATAAGCACAGAACTTATATGAAAGTCATAGAGTTGAAAAGGTTTGAAAAAATTTGAAGTAATTAGCATACAAGCCAAAAATTTTTGAGAGTGCATATGAGTAAATTATTATTATTATTATTATTTTGGTAACTTAGCAGTTTTTTGTTTTTATTACCAAAAAGAGAAAAGTACAAGAGTACAAGGGAAATACCCCTAACAAGTCCAAGGCCTACATGTCAGGCATGGACAAAACAAAGCACCGAAATAGGACAAAAACAACGCAAAGTAAAGCAAAAACAAGGCAAATCACCTAACAAAGGAGAAAATCGAACTCCTACAAATAAAATAAAAGAGAGAAAATGAAAGAAAAAAGAGAGGAAGAAGGGAAGATCATCCCCTGGTCACAGCAATAGCAGCAACCTTGGAAGCTGCACAAGCCATTCGGTGCTCAGCGTGGCGCGAATGATGAGAAGACGTAGCACTAGTCCAACCGGTGTCAACGACATGCACAGAAGTGCAAGCAATCAAAGAAGAGGATGAGGCCACCACAATAGCATGGTCAAGGACTCGATCCAGAGGAGCAATACTTGGAACCCTAGCCTACGGTTTAGAGTACTCTCAACTTTCTCGGGCGGGGGGGGGGGGGGGAGTTCGAGTCATAACCGCCGAATTGAGAGGATTCGAAGAGATACGAAAATCTAAAAGTCCCGAGGGGACCACACAACCTCTAGCCTGGTCTGGAGAAGCATCAATCCGAGCAATAGAGGAAACACCCTCGCTGAATTGAGGGGATAGAACCCTGGGCTAGGGGCTGCATGCCCCCTAAACCCGAGGGGGACGCGGGTGTCCCAACGCCACCTAGGTCACCAACTAAAGTTGACCCTGGAGGACTCGTGCCTCTCGGGTCTAATAGAACCAACCCAATCTCATCTGGAGGCCTCTTATCATTATCCGGGTACCCTTTTCTAGTAAAAATTCCAAATTCAAAGGGTGGACCGGTCTAAACGGATAAAAGTACCCACCCGGAGCAACAACCATGCTAATCAATTGTGGCCCATGAGAAGAAGGCCCCATAGAAGGAGACCCAAGAGAAGAGGTAGGTGGCCGCCCAATAGAGGAAGGAAGCCCATTGTTCACATTACCATCACATGCATGTGGCTTATTTGAGGAAAGAGACCCATTACTCACTATGTCATCTTTATGTAAACTTGGTCCAATATGTGGGCTTTGACAAAGCCCATCACAAGATGGCCCAATGGGATTAGGCCTAACGCCTAAATCACCCATCATATGACCATCCCTATGGGGCCCACGTTTCGGCCCATGACGCCAACGATTTTGTCGACGGTTTTTTTCTCCAATAATGACATCAAGTGAATGAGGAGGAGTGGAGTCTAGGCAACAATGTCCCAGTGTCGAACATTTAGTGCAAATTTGTTGCAACCCCTCATACTTGATCGAGATTCGAATGCGTAGACCTTCGAAGTTGACTTCCAAACTATTACGACGGAACTTCCGAGCATCTATTTCCACACAAACCTGAGCATATTGAGTAAAATTCCCATCAAGTGTGGGCTTGTCTATGTAGAGAGGATGCCCAAGCTCACTAACGATCGAGCTAAGGGCCTTCTCTGTCCATAAAGGCACATGTAGACCATGAATCTAAATCCATAACGGAACGGTAGAAGGCTCATCCCCAGGGGCTATATCGTCAAGGAACCAATGATGAAGAGATAGATAACGCCCCTTAAAGTTCCATGGGCCACCCCAACGAACCTTGTCAGCATCATCACAAGAGCGAAATAGGAAAAAATACCCTGTTTTAGAGGGTATGATGCATTCAAGACCCATTGATCCCCAAAGAGAGGTGGCTATGGTGGTACAACGTGAGAGAGCAACACACCTACCAATAAATTGACCCATGAGACAATGACTCCATTTAGCAAATCCCGGGGCCACATCATTATGGGAAATGGTTGTGATAGTTGGACAATTATCAGTCTTAGGAGGTACATAAAAAAAGAGTACCAATCGAAGGGACATTGATACGATCATGCCAGGCATTGAAAGACTCTCCCAAACCCTTATCCCAAAAATCATTAACGAGCCAATCCAGATACAACTCATCATCCTGGGGTGCAACATCCAAAGCCATGAGAAAAATCGATCCTAATAAACTGATTAATGAAACACTATAATAATGTAACCAATAAAAAATATCTTCAAGATTGAAAATATGTCCGAACAGTCCAATACTAGTGCACAAAGCCCAAAAGAAATGAATCTGGGCCCAACAATCAATCTAACCTCCTAACAACCCAAGCAGGTCCAACAACTCAAACTACCACCCCCACCACCTCAACAACTACTCTCCACCAGCCACCTTCAGCCCTTCCCACCACCATCGTAATAGCCCACCACCAGCCACCAGCCACCAGCCACTAGCCACGTGCCACCACACGTGCCTCCTCACAAACACAAACCACCACAAAAATAACGATTACCACCACCAATCAAGCCACAATCACCACCAAATAAACCCAAACCACCCACCAATTACCATTACAAGCACCAACCACCACCATGCATAACATATCAAGAAAATTGGTAATGAGCAAGATTCAACCCAACATCTTAAACAAAATCAAAGGACAACCTAAGAAATCCCATATAACTAAGAACACAAAGAGAATGCAGCAATTCTCACCAAAACAGAGCAATATCGAATCTCCAATCCGGAATGGTGAAAAGGCTCCGAAATTCAACCCAACATAGCAATTGGAAAGAGCAAGCAATTAATCATCAAAATTTTTAGCAAGTGAGAGCCAAATCAAGCTCAAATCACCAGAAAAAAAGGAGATCTCATATCTCCCCTGTTAATACCAAAATAGAGTATGGTCGCCCATGCAAATGAATCGCGAAACACCAGCCAATGCAACAATTGGATAATCCAAAAAGCAAAATAAGAAGTAAGAATGAGAATCTTACCAAGATTTTGCTCCTAATAGGGATGATATCAATGTAAGAAACCACGGTGAGAAACCAATAGGAGAGAGAAAACTATCACAACCACCACCACAGCCACCACGATAAAGGATGCCCAAAAAGCAAGAAAAGCCACCAGGTGAGATATGGATGAGATCTTAGAAGAAAGACCACACATTCTACGCACATCAACCACACTACCTTCAAACTCTCTCACCTACATGTGTTTTCACCCTTAAAATCATAATCAAAATGATGAATTGCATAGTCTACAAGAATCTAGAGAGGATGAGGATCACAAAAATGTAGAGAGCGACGCCGTATGACACTGCACGCACTCTCATGCGCCGCCAGAAGGTAGGGAGAAAAAGCCCATGCGCCATCGTAGCTCTCTCTCACGCCACCTAGAATTCCAGAGCCTCTCTCTTTACTTTCTTTCTCTAGACTTGACAAATGAATCCTCCCTGCATATGAGTAAATTATGTGTATATTTAAACAAAAACTAGTGTAACCATTGACATGCAGCAAAATTTTTTTATTTTTCTCTTAAAATATATAATATTTAATATTATATAAAAATAGAGCTCTAAAAATTTAATTGTCCAGGCACAAATCACCCAAACTGAAAAAGTATCCTCAAGTAGGAATCAATCATGTGTCCAAATAGCTTCCCATCAAAAGCTAGTGATTGGTGACCTCCAGGCTAGGTTCTAGGATTTGCTTTTGTCTGTTCATACAAATTATTATCTAATTCAGGCCCACCCTAAAACCAACATGGGTCTGCCACTAGTATATATTGTATGAGTTGCTCATTTTTGATAGTAGTATATATACGAGCAAATCATATGGTCCAATTCTGTGCAATAATCTAATTGGAAAACACCAACATAATATTCTGGATCACTATCTATATAACAAAGACAAGTTATCTAAATGTTATATTATAGCCTTAGAAGGCAATTGGTCTAAATTTGTCACTAATTATGAATTAATAATTAAATAATATTTTAATATGTTATTAGTCTATCTATGACATAATCTCATTATCCACTGAAATAGATATTTCAAATGTCATTTAAGGACTACTTCCATCTCATGTTATGTTTCTTAAAAGAAAAACATCATATGCATAATAAACTCATAATCATGCAGACGACATCGAACAAAATTTTTTGAATAATAAAATTACTTACATAATTTGGATTTCCTAGGACACCAGTTTTAATAATTAAGAACATTACACTATCCATTACCATAGCGGATTCAACTTGCTATACATTATCTCTTGCGTTTCCTTTCAAGTGAATGCTACGGTCATACAGAGTTTTAATAGCAGTATCATCAAAATAAACGAACTATATTAATATTTTCTTCATGTATTGGGACTGATTAAGTGTCAAACCCCTTAGGTGTTCTAATTATTTTCACCCAAAGTATCATATTGACCTCACCTAGGTCTATCATATAAAAATTGAATGCAAGAAAGACTATGTAGTATTTAATATTTTCACACTCGTGCCAAAGATAAGCAAGTCATCAACATAGAGACAGATAATCATGCAATCATTATCATCATGATCAGAATACACACAAGTATCACCATTGTTTATAATAAAATCATGCACGACCAAGGTACAATGAAAATTTATATGCCATCATTTAGGAGCTTGTTTAAGACCATACATTACAAGCCTGGACATTTAACTCTCCATACTAGGAACCACGAACCCGTTGGGTAGTCCCATATAGATTTCTTTTTTAAGGTCACCATTTGAGAAAGTAATTTTGATGTGCATTTGGTTCACTGCTAGAGTATGGATAGTCGCCGGTGCTATGAAAGCCCTCGCAGTGCTGATTTTATTTACGAGTGAATAAGTATCAAAGAAATATATTCCTTATTCTCAGATGTACCCTTTAGCCACCAGTCTGGCCTTAAATTTGTCTATAGACCCATCTATTAGCTCCTTTTGTCTTTCTTTGTTTGTGTATGATCATCGTAAGTACAAAATTAAAAAAAAAAAAAAAAACATGCACTAAAGGGACTCCCAACAACTTAGGAGCAAGTCTAATTTACGAACCACACATGTTTACACTCAATCAATCACCTCTGGAGAGGGTTGGTGCTTTTAGTGAATCCGACTTTGGTTTGCAATAATAATGTGGATTCTACACTGCTCCAATTAAGGAGACTTCAATTATATATTTTTTGTATTTTTAGAGACTACTAATTTGACATAAAAGTAAATGGATATGGACTTGACTTAAGTGACAGTTGGGGTGATGAAGGAGAGCCCACATACACCTTACTCGTACACTTGAAAGCTAAGAACCGGGATAGAGACAAGCTCAAGTGCTCATCAGGCCACTTACAAGCCCAAGTCTACATATTTTTAGGCTTGGCACCCTTAGCTTGTAATAACTCGAATGAGTTATAGCTTGACAAGATTTAGGTGGATCGACCCATGTTTGGGTCACTGGATCAGGAGAAATGCAATCAAGGGCAAGTGATGCAGTACAAGGATAAGACAAAATATGGGACTTGTGAAGATATCTTGATTAGAAGGAGTTTAAGTATATTTTTGACTTTTAAATTGTTTAAATATTAGTTTATCCTTTATAATTTACTGAGTTTAAATTAGATTAAGACTATTTAGGAATATCTTTTATTTTAATTAGATTAGGATTATATTTTAAGAGTTTGATTATTTTTATATCCTAGTTAGATTGCGATTATACTTCTTTATCTTTTTTGGTTCAGGGTTCCTACTCTATAAATAGAACCCTTATGTACTTTATGGAGATATCTTTTAAATGAATAAAAATTCAGAAATTGAGAGTTGAGTTTGAAATCTTTGGTTTTTCCTTTGTGCTCCATCAATTTTGGTATCAGAGCTCAAATCGGTCCAATTTTGTTCTCGTTTAAAAAAGAAAAAGAAAAAAAAAAGCAAAAGCGAGAAAAAAGGAAACCCTAGTTCGCTGCTGCACACTCATCACCTTCGAATCCACCCACCCTCAAAACTCCACCAGCCACCGACACTAGCCACCAACACCCACAAAACACCTCCCTGTCATTCGGGTTTCAAGGTTGGTCAAACCATAACCCTAAATTTCAAACCCTAGCCCTAACCCCCAGGTCGTTTGGTCTTCGATCTCCGGCGGTGCGACCACGGTCGCTGGTGGACCCTTTAGTCGATCAGCGAGGACCCTTTGAAGTCTCTGTCACTGTTGCTCAAGGAGAGGGGTTACTTTGAGCCTAGTGTTTGCTTGCAACTCTCATTGAAAACTATTTCATACAAGATGTATATCTAATGGGAAAACTTGAAAAGGGGCTAGAGGAAAATCACAAGGTAACTAGATATTGGGTATAGGGTGATTCTAATGATAGATCTTTAATAGTAAGGATTCACAATGTTACTAAGCCTATTACTCGTGGGGATCTATATTGGTTATTTCGCCATTATGGATTTATAGAGAATATTACTTGGGTGGACGGTACTTACCTTGCACGTATACCATTATATTATCGTGATGATGAAATTTATGCAAAGCAAGTACTACAAGGGATGTACATCTGTCATGATTGTTGTCAACTTGATATTGAGCTCACTAGTGAATTGATACGTCACAAGATCATAGGACATCTAAATGAGCTTCTAAATATTTATAGCAGATATGCTAACTATGATTACAACAAAACTGCCAACGAAAAAGTGGAAGAAAGTCAAGTAAAGCTTGTTGCTATTGATAGTACTATAGAAGCAAAGGCAGAAAAAGAAATAAATAGTGAAGGGAAGGTCCAACAAATTGTTCATATTAAAGATAATGAGGACGACATTGATGAGGTATATAATGAAGTAAAGCAAAATGCATTGAAGATTGAGGAAGAAGAAAGGTATGAAGAGCTCCCCCAGATGGCAATTGAGTTCAACAATGAAGGACATGAAGGGAAGCCTATACAAGTCGACAATCTCAAGGTTTATGCAGAGCATGTCCAGCATGTTGAGTTCATAATCCCAGATAATTTTTCTGACTGCCTTCTTGAATTTTGTTCAAGAGCCTTCATTGGACATAGCCAAAAGTTCTTCCTCAAGCCAAGATCACGGCCTATGATTCACTCTTTCATTCTCGTCTTCTACAAAACTCGAGGACGAGTTTTTGGTAACGGGGGGAGAATGATGCAGTATAAGGATAAGACAAAATATGCGACTCGTGAAGATATCTTGATTAGAAGGAGTTTAAGTATATTTGTGACTTTTAAATTATTTAAGTATTATTTTATCCTTAAAAATATACTTAGTTTAAATTAGATTAAGACTATTTAGGATTATCTTTTATTTTAATTAGATTAGGATTATATTTTAAGAGTTTGATTATTTTTATTTCTTAGTTAGATTAGGATTATACTTCTTTATCTTTTCTGGTTGTTCCTACTCTAGAAATAGAACTCTTATGTACTTTATGGAGATATCTTTTGAATGATTAAAAATCCAGAAATTGAGAGGTGAGTTTGAAATCTTTTGTTTTTAGTTTTGTGCTACATCAGCAAGCCTTTGCTGTTAAAGCCCGGAACGATGATTCAAACATAAATTCACCCGAGTCACTAAGCATTGAAACCGGTGTTTAAGACCAATGCAAATCAAGCTTGAGGTTTGGTCGTCAAATCTTTAAACTAATGCCTCAAATCTTAATTCATCGATTTTGGGAACAAAGTTAAAACGAGAAGTTCATACCTGATACCTGAAAATTGTATTCCCTTGATGAAAGCAAAGCATACTACAAGTTGTGCTATGCTTCGTTAAGCTAAGTTACACTACTCCTAAGAATAAAACACAAGTGTGTTGTAAAGAAAACTTGAAGATGTTTAGTATTTGGTGCTGGACACTTTACAATGACAATAATGCCTTTCATTTGTAGAACATGGCATATCTTCCCCATATTTGCCTCTATATTCTTTTCCCGCATGGAAATTACATTGGACGTGCTTTGAGACACGTGCTTAATATTCATCTAGATGCCCCACATACGTCTATTTCGCTTGAGACTCTATCAGATGCCCCACGTGTTAGGAACTGTGTCCTGAAATCCAGATTTATTCGGGATATATTATTTTAATTAATAAATAAAATTGAAGTTCCAGCCGTTTCCTAGTTAAATTTGTGCATTTGAGCATTTATACTGCATGTGACTTTCTTTCGAGAGGCATCCATGAGATAGGTGTAGTCCTCAGACTACAATTTACATGTTTGTTCTAAGTGGTTTATGAGACTAAGCCACGGATAGACTTGGAACAAATGATATGGATTATTGTTTGAAAGACTCGTAGTCGAAGACAAGTCTGGACCACTTGTATGTTAAGACTATAATGAGACACTTTAGATGGCTTGTCTTGGTCATGTGGATGGAGATCCAAAAGTGTTAAGTTAGTGTGTTTGACACACTGAATTGGACCATGTGGGTTACTTATTTCTAGACTACTATCGGAGATGAGTGATTCGCATTGTACTGTTTGAACGATAACTCTAAATCCTGAGGGTATTCTGGACTTGTACATGGAGCGTTAGTTACTTTGGTGTACTATAAGTAAGGTCTAAAATGAATGACTGAAATCCCACGTACACTGGGTAGCGGCGTGAAGTGTGACAAGGATCAGGTATTCAATAGGGAATCTACAGTCTTTTATGAGATACAGATGTCCCCTTAGTTGATTCGCAAATGTTTGAATGATTCGGAAACTTTGGCCAAATTATTCCAAGTGTTTGACATTTGGAATTTATACTGTGAATATGTTCAAGTATAAATGAATTATTCAGTGAATGGCGAGTTGGTAACTAATGGAGAAGCTGTGAGAAGGATAATGGTAGTTGTTATATTTATCCTTTGTTATGGACATCTCGTGGAGGGGTTGTTGTCATCAATACAGTATATTAGAAAGATATCGAATAAATAATTTAAGTCTGGAGTGCAGTGAGATTTATTTAGTGGAATTAAGTCTTATTAAATGGTAATTAAAATAATATCATGAGATGATTTAATTTAACCCATTTGGAGCTAGATTTAAATCGTCCCCGGGGTCCCTACGCAAGCCTCTGTATTTTATTGCCATTAGAAAAATATTAAAGAATTCATGAGATGAATTATTTATCCATAAGATGGGTAAATTAATTTTGCCAAACATTATTCATAGGATGAATAAATATTAAAAATTATAAAATAAAATAATTTTGAAAATTAAAATTCATAAGATGAATTTTTATATGTAAGAAAAAAAAAATCGCGTTTTAAAAGCCTGCATAGTGAGATCCGCGTATATCTAATCCTACGAACGCGCGCTGGGATCCCACAAGGGCGATCCACGTGCCCAGGCGGGGGCGACTCGCGCGCTGACACATGGCTCGCCATAACAGGCCCGCAGAGGCGGTTGCACTGTTACTAAACGCGGTGTTTTGAGCTTATTTTAAGTGAAACTCTGCGTTTTGATGTTAACTGTGCAATCCTTTTTCGATTTTAATTAGATTTTCTCGCTCCAGAATATTTATATAAATCGAGAGGCTTATTCTGAGGTTTGGCATTCGAGTTTAAAACAATTCTTTAGGGTTTTTGAAATTGTTTCGGAGATTCAGTTTAATATTTTTCGGAGACTACCCTCCGGGCAGTTCGAGGTTATTGCGTGGAAGGTCTCGAGGTCTCGGTTTTGAAGAATATAATTATCTTTCCGGTTTTCTTTTTATTGGAGCAATTCCAGGTATGTTTTTCTTTCCTTCTTCTTTTAGTTTCGCTTTTCTATTGATTTACCGTATTCGTTATTATGCCTGTTTAAGTTTATGTATTGTTATGAATGTATTAGAGTAAAAGGCTTGAAAATCTAAATTAAGAATTTAGATTTGATGATTTAAATTATGAATTTAAGTCAGTAGATTTAAAATTAGGAATTTTAAATTAATCCTAGGTTTAGAGTTATGAATTATAAACCTGTTCCGCTACGTAATCTGAGGGAGAATTTTTGAAATTCATCCCAACAACCGGTATTAGGGCAAAGGGTTTATAGAGATAAACCTATTCTCGGGAACTCTCGCACGTGAGGTGTCACGAAGCGTGACTCTCCGACCGGGGGCTTAGGTAGAGAGAACAATCTCCTACTTTAAGTGCTCTAATAGGTGCCTATTGTTGTGACCATAGTTGAGAACTGTAAACCCAATAGTCGGCATCAGAGTTTATTTTTCAACAAAATTTTAATGCTTTTCCCGCCAATTAGTATCAGAGCCAGCCTCTGATTACATTCATAATATACATGACTATGTATAATAAGATCGAAATAAATAGATTTGCGATTTAATAAAATAGAGATTTTATTAAGAAAGGAAAGTAAGTTTAATGTGACGATTTGATTTAAATTGTTTGAATCATCAAATTAGTTAATTGTTAACTATGCCATTTTTAATGCAACGATTTAAATTGTTTAAATCTGTTAAAAGAGTTAATAGTTAACTAGATTATTTAAACTATCAATTTAAATTGTTTAAATCTGTTAAAAGATTTAGTAATTAACTAGGCTGTTTATAGTAACGATTTAAATTGTTTAAATCGTTAACGAATTAATCGTTAATTCGGAACAACCCACAAATTTGCGATTGTGCTGTTCTTATAATGAGATAGTACGTTCTCAGTCATGATTTACGAAATTGGACAAATTTGATCTAATAGGATTAGATTCAGATAATTTTATAAATTCAGATAAAATTGATCTAATAAGATTAGATTTAAATTTTTTTTTTATATATTAGATAAAGTCGATCTAATGGGATTAGATTTAATTATTTTATACGAAATCGGATAAAATTGATTTAATGAGATTAAATTCAATTTATTTTAAAATTAAATATTTTAATTTTAAATTTTAAAAAAATAATAATAATAAATAAATAAAAATTTTGAAGCTTTTTGTCAGTGTCAGGCTGACGCTGACATTAGTAACAATAAAAAAAAATTTTAATTTTTTATTTTGGGACGTAAAGACATCAATACTGATTTACATAATGATTAAGTTAATTATTTTATTAATTAATTTTCTTTTAGAATGAGATTCTAAATAAATTATGAGATGATTTAAGTTGTAAATCGCTGTGTTTTAAGTAACAGTTATTTTAAATTAGTTTAGAATAAGATTCTGAAATAGGCTATAAGATAGTCCAAGTTAAATTTTATTTTAAAATAAAAGTTAAATTTTGTTAATTAAATTTCAGAATAAGATTCTAAACCAGACTATTGAATAGTCTAAGCTTGTTTAACTTTAGGATAGGATTCTAAAATAGACTATGGGATAGTCTAAGCACAAATCGCTACTGATTTTAAATAAAATTATTTTAATTTAATTTTGGAATTAGATTTTGAAAAGTAGATTATACGATAATCTAAATTAAATATTGGTATTATTTTAATTAAAAATAATTAATTAATTGATTGGTTTTAGAATGAGATTTCTAATGCAAGATTATAAGATAATCTATGCTTGAAAACGATAGTGTTTTTGAATAAATTGGTTAATTAATTTTGGTTAATTTTAGAATGAGATTCTAAAGGGGATTATGAGATAATCCAGGTTGTAAATGCAAGTTAATTAAAAATCACTAGTTGTAAAAATCAAGTGGAAGCGAGTTTTCAATTGTTGTAACCTCACGGTCTCTATTACCGGTCTAGCAGTGTAGTAGATCGATAGACCTCCCCACGAAGGATGTCAGTTTGCAGATTACAGGGTTAGACTTCTTTTGGATAAACCAAAGTGCAAAGAAGCGATGCGACCACGCTGCCATGGAATATTTCGTGTATTTGTATGGAGGTTTAGGTAATGATTTACACTTGGCTAGCGTGATGCATTAGCCTCCTCGAGGAGCTCTGTTGTGTCATGTTAGAGACTAAGGTAAAGTGGTGAGTTGATCATATTTAGTAAGAGTTACAAGAAAAACAGGTTAATTGAGAATAGTTCTCACCTGAACTAGCTTCGTTCGACCCCGCTGCTGGGGAGTAAGGAGTGGTGTATTTGGGTCATCGTTGTATGCATGATAGTACAGTTTGGTGGATATCTGAGTTATTGTGTATGCTAAATTGAAAGAAAAATATATCACTGCATTATACATGACTCATATAAGATAGTTACACGATTGTTTGCATTTACAGTATTTTGAAATGGCTGCGACTGGTGCACTTCATGCAATTCTGAAAGATAATGCATTAACTGGACCGAATTGCTTCACCTGAAAAATGAACCTGGACATAAGTTTGTTCTCACTGAAGCTCGACCTACGATGCCCACTAATAATTCTGCAGTTGCTGTTAAAGAGCGTTATGAACACTGGAACAAGGCTAATGAGTTAGCCAGATGCTACATTTTGGCCTCTGTGACCAATGTACTCAAGCATCAGATGCTTGAAATGGAAACAACAGCTGAAATGATCAAACATTTAAAGGAAATATTTGGTGGTCAAGATAGGGCAGCTAGGCAAGGGCTGACGAGGAAGCTCTTGAACATGAGGATGTCAGAAGGGTCCCCAGTTCAGGAGCACGTCATGAAAATGATGGCGTGCTTGTCTGAGTTGGAGATTTTGGGTGCTAAGATTGATAATCAGTCTCAACAGGACATCATCCTCAGCTCTCTGTCCGGCTCTTTTACTCAGTTCAGGCTGAACTACACAATGAATAATAAGGATTATTCATTACCTGAGATGATGAAAGAGCTACAGGTAGCAGAGGGTGTTATGCGAGCCAAGGGGAGTGTCCACTTGACTTAGGTATTGAAGACTAGTGGGAGCAAGCAGAATAAGGGACCGATTGGAAAGAAAGGTAAATGAATGACTGAAATCCCACGTACATTGGGTAGCGGCGTGAAGTGTGACAAGGATCAAGTATTCAATAGGGAATCTACAGTCTTTTATGAGATACAGATGTCCCCGTAGTTGATTCGCAAATGTTTGAATGATTCGGAAACTTTGGCCAAAGTATTCCAAGTGTTTGACATTTGGAATTTATACTGTGAATATGTTCAAGTATAAATGAATTATTCAGTGAAGGGCGAGTCGGTAACTAATGGAGAAGCTGTGAGAAGGATAATGGTAGTGGTTATATTTATACTTTGTCATGGACATCTCGTGGAGGGGTTGTTGTCATCAATACAGTATATCAGGGAGATATCGAATAAATAATTTAAGTCTGGAGTGCAGTGAGATTTATTTAGTGGAATTAAGTCTCATTAAATGGTAATTAAATTAATATCATGAGATGATTTAATTTAACCCATTTGGAGCTAGATTTAAATTGTCCCCGGGGTCCCTACGCAGGCCTCTGTATTTTATTGCCATTAGAAAAATATTAAAGAATTCATGAGATGAATTATTTACCCATAAGATGGATAAATTAAATTTGCCAAACATTATTCATAGGATGAATAAATATTAAAAATTATAAAATAAAATAATTTTGAAAATTAAAATTCATAAGATGAATTTTTACATGTGAGAAACAAAAAAAAAAGAAAAGAAATCGCGTTTTAAAAGCCTGCGCAGTGCGATCCGCGTATATCGGATCCAACGTCACGCGCTGGGATCCCACAAGGGAGATCTGCGTGCCCAGGCGAGGGCGAATCGCGCGCTGACACGTGGCGCGTATTGATAGGGCCGCAGAGGCGGTTGCACTGTTACTAAACGCGGCGTTTTGAGCTTATTTTAAGTGAAACGCTGCGTTTTGATGTTAACTGTGCAATCCTTTTTCGGTTTTAATTAGAATTTCTTGCTTCGTAATATTTCTATAAATAGAAAGGTTTATTCTGAGATTTGGTATTCGAGTTTAAAACAATTCTTTCGGGTTTCTGAAATTGTTTCGGAGATTCAGTTTAATATTTTTCGGAGCTCACCCTCAGGGCAGTTCGAGGTTATTGCGTAGAAGGTCTCGGGGTCTCGGTTTTAAAGAATATTATTATCTTTCTGGTTTTCTTTTTATTGGAGCAATTTCAGGTATGTTTTTCTTTCCTTCTTCTCTTAGTTTTGCTTTTCTATTTATTTACAGTATTCGTTATTATACCTGTTTAAGTTTATGTATTGTTATGAATGTATTAAAGTAAAAGGCTTGAAAATCTAAATTAAAAAATTAGATCTGATGATTTAAATTATGAATTTAAGTCAGTAGATTTAAAATTAGGAACTTTAAATCAACCCTAGGTTTAGAGTTATGAATTCTAAACCTGTTCCGCTGCGTAATCTTTAGGGAGAATTTTTGAAATTCATCCCAACAACCGGTATTAGGGCAAAGGCTTTATAGAGATAAACCTATTCCCGGGAACTCTCGCACGTGAGGTGTCACGAAGCGTGACTCTCCGACTGGGGGCTTAGGTAGAGAGATCAGTCTCCTACTTTAAGTGCTCTAATAGGTGCCTATTGTTGTGACCATTGTTGAGAATTTTGAACCCAATAGTCGGCACCAGAGTTTATTTTTCAACAAAATTTTAATGCTTTTCCCAGCACCACGTCCATTTGGATATGCTTAAGGCCCGTGTTCCTTGATATGCACTCTAAATAACTACATAGAGCCTGGGAACCGCCTTTCTCGCAGTCTTCCTGGTTGTCCCTTAAGCTTGAGCCCCTTTTACCCTTTTAGCCACCTTGGATGGCTGTAAAGTGTTTAAGGGTTTTAACTATTTAAGAAGCTGAACTTGAGACACTATTATTTCTATTCCTAAAGGCCATTATGCCTCGAACATGGCCCACATGGCAAACATGGGTCCTCTTATCCTTAGACGCCGTTGTCCTAACTCCCTCGAGTTTGGGCTGTAAACACCATTTGTCTTAATAGAGTGTTAATTATTGGTTAACCGTACGAATTTAACTTATAGGTTTGGTAGCCATTTAAAAAATTTTTGAAAATTAAATAACCAATCACCTGTTTAAAATTGGTTAACTAGAATTTCAGTTAGCGGTTAGTTCGATTCATTAAGTTGATTACCCACTTATTCAAAAAGAAATTCCGGTTCCTTTTTTCACCCATTTGAACAATAAAATTTTCCTACTTTCATGTGCTTCTAAAAATAGCCAAATAAGTAAAAAATAAACTAAAATATATCTAAAGTTCCAAATGGTGCTTAGGGCTGGATATAATAATGCAAGTCTCTTATTTGAATTTAAACAAAAATAAAAAAAGAAAAGAAAAAGAAATTTAAGGCTTTGAGCGCAGAAAAAGGAAAAGAGGTTTTAGGTTTAGACTATCAATTGGATTTCTAAGTATATATGATTGCTAGAGTTAATTTGCATTGACTTAGGATAGAAATGTAAAAAGTCAAAACCATGCATTCAAACTCATGAGTCATGACCATACAAAATTAAGCATGGGTGCTTACCTGCTAGGCTATACCTTATAATATATAATCATAAAGCTCTCATGAATATAATGGTCGGTTTATTTGGTTTGATTTAGTGAAACTCATCAACCCATAATCACTCAGATTAATTGGCTTTTTTAGATTTAGTAACCAAAACTCTTTTTCCAACTCGATACCAAAATTTTCAGTAAGTTTTCTCGGTTTTGGTTCGGTTTTTCTATTTTGGTTTTTGTGAACACTTCTAGTCCTCAATTTCTTCCTAAACACCGATTCATTCCTTATGGATTTGCATCCTCAAGAAGATCTCCTAACATCCATATGTTATTACTTGTTATGGAATCTAATTCATTATTAATGGCATCTCTCCAAAATGGACCATCTATAGACCTCATGGCCCTAATTCATTATTAATGGCAACTCTACAAAATTTGACCGTCCATGGACCTCATGGCCTCATAATATGTTTTGGGTCTTCCTATATCATCAATACATTAGAGACATGCTTATCAAAAACAGGGGGATCAGTTAAGAAAGCAGAAACTAGTCTCAGTTTGAGCTCTTTTAATTCTCATAAGTTTCTGAACTTCAAGTTCAAGGGGCGAGTGACTGGATGATGAGGTAGATGCAACATGCAATGTAACATGCATAGATTCTTTCATAGGAAATACATACTCGAAGAATAGAACATCTCGAGATTTATTATTTGACAAGTCCAAAATTTGATTCATTTATTAGCCTAAATTTATATGCAGCGCTAGCATAATTGAAAAAGATAACATCTATTGTTCTAAAACCTATTTTACTTCTTTTAAATTCAGAATCCCAACTTTAGCTATATCTCACTTTGATTATTTAAGGTCAGGTACATAACCCTTCAATAGTTCATAGGGTGTTTCATATATAGCCTTTTATGTGGAATGTTATTAAGTATGTCATAAATAGACAAAATGGCTTCCCCTCACTGTTGGGAAATATTTCAAAAATAAGGGAAATATTTCAAAAATAATACCCTAAAATTGACTAGAAGAACATTATGGAATAAATTTAAAGTTCATATTTCTAAATCTTAGGACCTCTAAACTAATATATTAATAATGATATAGAATATCAAAGCATAAATAAAAATGCGAAAAGTAAAGGAAGCTTAAAAGAAAGGAATAAGGAATACCAAGAATATAGTTGTAAATGTCGCCTGGGAAGAACTTTCGTGGCCGTGAGACCTTCTCTACAATGACCTCTTGATCATCGGGAGTTTGGGATCCAAAAAATATTTACTCAAGAAAAATTTTAGAAAAATTTCCTTTTTAATTCTCAATAAAACAAAATTTTGAAAAAATTTTGGGATATTAAACTCAAGTTTCAAGACACTTATTTACAATAGGCTATTCAACAGAAAAAAATTCTCATTTATTGATGTGGGACGTGCAAAACTAATTAAAAAACTATTTAAAACAACACTGTGCGTCCTAAAGTATGTGCTAGTTTCTCAGCCAAGTCAAAAGCAGGTATGTGTTCAACTTTAATAGGTCCCCGAGGATTCACGGGGATATTCCTCCATCAAGCTAGGACACATACCCTAAGTGGTTATCAGCATTAGGTTTGGACAGGCCCTTGTGCTGGAATCCGTGGCCAACAAGCGAGATGTGGCCTAGAGTGTAAGGTGCGGATTGCACCCTGCATGTGTTACGGTTTTTCTTTTGTTTTTTTTTTTTTTTGGTTTCAATTCCTACATATATAAATTCATCACATGAATATTATTTGATAAAACACATTTATTCACCTCATGAATAAAATAATTTATCTAATTAATTTTGTATAGGAAAATAAATTTATTCATCTCATGAATTATTACAGGCTTACGAAGGGAGTTCAGGGACAATTAATTCTAACTTTAAATAGGTCAAATCTAAATACCGACACTTGATAATATTGATTAGCATTAAGTAATATTCAGTTCCACTAAATAAATACTACTGTACTCGAGAATTAAATATGATTATTGAATAATTCCCAAATTAGTATTATATTGATGATTGATCCCTTTATTAGATATCCATGAGAAATTATAATTCAAAACTACCATCATTATATTTCTTATCTCTTTTCTTTAAGTTCCCAACTTAACCTTTTTTGAAAAATTCTATGAAAGAAAACATAATTTTTGTATATATTCGGTTGATAGTCACTTGGAATACTTTGGACAAAGATTTTGAATTTTCCAACACTTGTAAACTTACTTAAGGGGATATCTATATCTCAAAAGACAATTAGATTCCATGTTGAATGTTCTGTTCCTGCTACACTTAATGTTGTTGCCCGACATACAATGGATTTCGGCCTAGTTAATGAGACCTCACTTCTGTGTACATTAAAGCGACACACACTATGTGCATGAGAGTAAGATAATTTCAGGATTAAGAATCATCTTCTTTAATAGAATGAATTGTTTATTTCTGATAGCAGTTAAGAAATAAATAATCAAAGTGGTCTAACTCAGTGTTCCAATCTTATTGATAAATACCAAAGTGACAGTTTTGGATCCTATCCAGATGACAAAAATAAGTCATCTAAATTATCAGATTATAGGCTTGTCAGAAAACTTTTCCAAACTTATTATCGACTACGAACATACTATGACAACATATCACAATTTCAATTTAAGTCTATCTGTGGCACGATCTCATTGACCACTTGAACCAAACTTTGACATGTCGTCTTAGACTACGTCCATCTCATGCAACATTTTAGGAAACAATCACACATATGTTTAACTCTTAAAATATTATCATAGTTTAAATAAATAAAACAATTTTTGTGTATTAATTATTAAAACTAAATAATTGGATTTTCAGGAAAATGGTTCCAGCAATCTCCCACTTATCCTAAACCTAATTACTTATGCATTGCATAACTAAACCCTAAGGTCTAACTCATTGACTATAACAAACTCAAGATGTCCAACTATTTCATTCTTTTGCTAATAGGCTTTGATTTATAAAGAACCTTCTGAATCAACTGGTCTACTTAATGACTTCTTCAGTTATCTAGTAGCTGAATTCCATGGTGAACCAGAAATACAACACCACTTGACACTTCACCATCAAATGACTCCCAATCTCATAACATAAATTTTAACTTCAAATGTCCAGAATCCTTAAAAACATAAGCAACCTGTGATAAACCTGACATCCTTTCTTATAATCTCGCAAAAACTTGATCCTGAGAACATAGTTTGTTCATCCTAAAACCTTCACTTTGAGCTAACCGGGCAATGAAAAGTTAATAGCTAAGAAAAGTTTTACACCATTTTTAAAGAGTAGAATGCCATCTACATACAACAATTAAAAAGTCGCTACTTTTTGATCATGTCACTCGCACACTCTTTATTCATTAACCGCTGTTTTAAATCCATAAGATTTGATAGCTTCATGGAATCTGCTATTCAATGAAAGAGATTCTTATTTAACTCTATAAATTGACTTCTTTAGTTCAGATACCATATATTCCTGATTCTTTACAACAAACATGTTTGATTGTATTCAAAGGCCCAAAAAGCAACCTAAGAGGGGATGAATTAGGTTTTTGAGATAAAATGAAAATTTAAACTTTAAGAACAAAAATAAAAAAATTCAAAGCTAAACAATGTATATTGAATGTAAAAATAAAGGCAAGAAGAAAACCAATGCACAAAGATTTTTATAGTTGTTCACTTCCAACCCAAAGCTAGTCCACTCCTCAAGTGACTACTCTTCATCAGTTGAGCCTTTAATTAAGCTTGATGATCCATTTCAAAATTAGACTCAGGATCCAACCTTTACAACCGGTCTTTTTATACGTAGGCTCAAGACCTAACCTTTACAACCGATCCTTTTGTAATCGTAGGCTCCGTATCGAATCTTTAAAAAAATGAATTAAAGCAATGAAAGAATTAAAACACTGAAATTCATTGCTCCTTTAAGAGTAAATTGACAATAGATCAAGCTTAGGCAAAGCTAAGAATATCCCAATTAAGCTCAATGATCAACAATAATTATAACTAGAGATGCTCAAAAAAAATTTCAAGAAAAACAAAAGATTAAAATGCTAAAGCCCAAGTAGAACTCAAGAACTTTTGATGAAAAGATCTTGAAGAATTGGATGATTTCATCAAAGAATTTAAGCCCTATTTATTGGCCAAGAAGGCCAAGGAGCCGTTGGGAAACTTTAGAAAAAACTGGAAGGAAATCAGATCTAAAATATAGTAGTTAGAGCTGTCGCAGGGTTGTGTGTCGATGCACAGATGCTTCGGTTGGCTACTGTATGTCTATGTGTCAACACATCCCTTCTGCGTGTCGACACTCAGCATGCTTGGGTGGATTTGAACGTTTTTAACCATTTAGCTTGATTGATTTACCATATTAGCTAAGTTAAATTGATTTATCATATGAGCATATATTTTGAATTAATTACCATGTTTGCTTATTCATTTGAATGAATGGTTGATTTAATCAAGCTAAAATATCTTTCTAATAAAATTTTTGATCTTATTATTTTTGGCCATGCTTTTGATAATACTAATTTAAAAAAAATATATTTTTTCTTGAAAACCTTGATTTGCTTCAATTTAAGTATTTTTTAAATAAAATTTGAAAATCAAATTTCAACAATATTTCAAAAACATTTTTTGAAGGAGCATCACATATCAATATTGAGATTTAACTTAATTAATATATCTCGATCCTAAGTCCTATAAAATAAAAATAAACAACTTGAAGTGTCTGGACTCGGTTCTTGTTCTCTTAATTTAGGATCAACTTTCTCTTCAACTTGGCTCGATTTTCTCTTGATCCATCATCTTAGAAAGTTTGTTATCAATATGACTAGTCCTGATTTTTTTCTTGTTTTCTTATGAGCCACTTTCAAGCAAGATTAGAACAATATAAATATAATGACTGATTAAATGATTATTATCATCAAAATTTCAATGTAAATGGCCTTTAGGGCCAAAAATATCATATAGATACCTTTACCAAGATGACCATTCAGATTACGTCCTCTTGATTTCTATTTGTCATATCTTATCATAATGACATACAACAGATAAGAATGTTCTTATGAACTTAAGCTTAGCAACTGGCTAGAAGTCTTCGTTAGAGACGATTCCTTCCTTTAGGAAGTAGCCATATTGCCATGTATTTAGCTTTTCCTTGAAGGTCTTTACCTTATTGTCCAGTCCTTTCTTTACTCTTGTCGAGCAATTTCAATCCAATGGGCTTAATGCCTTTTAGTGCCTCTATAAGTTTCCAAACATAGTCAATACAATTATTCTAACTTAGATTTCATCGCCTTAGCCATTGGTGTGCATCATTATTTTTAAGAGCTTCATTGCAGTCTTGAGAATCAAATTCATTATTATGCTTGGCCGTTAAAGATGAAGATACAATTCGTCAGGTGCCCTAGCCATCCTCCAACTACACCAAGGCTCCCATGTACTTATTGTAAAATCAAAACTAGCTAACGATGTATTAATACATCAACTGAACTATAAATTGTATCATGCTGTTGAGATACAATATCTCATACCGGCAATTTATGTAACAACAAGCTAACTACTAAACTTCTATGGCTGCTTATAAAAATTGTTATATAACAAACCTTTTTGCATGTAGACATTGACTCATCATAATATTTTTACTATATTCAATAACACATATTGATACCTTCTACAACATTTTGCAATAAGGAAAATTAAGAACTTTTGAAAGCCACCACTTTGAGCTAATTAAAGTGACTTGATATAATTACCTACCTACCTGATCCCAACTTTAGGGTTAAATTTTTTGTCATCTTTTCAAAGGTTTTAGACTTTGGTCCCTTTAGATATGTATATAACTAGTTTGATTCATCATCCAAAAACTTGATGAAATACTCAAAGCTGCTTCTTGCTCTAACATTCATCAGTCTAATAGCATTTTTTGAACAAGTTCAAGCAGCTAAGTGGCTTTATTGCCTTTACTCTTAAAAGGCTCTTTTGGTCACTATTTATTCACACATAATCACATACTACTTATCAGTTTTGCATCCAATGATCCTATAAGACCATCTTGAATTAGTGTTTTAAATCATATTGAATTAATGTGACCTAAGGTCAAGTGTCACTTAAAAGCTATATCTACTTAAGGAAATTCTTTTACATGGTAATGTAATCTAGCTTGTATAAGATACATAAATGCTGCCCATCATGAGGGTGTCTTAGTTGGTAGTGCCTCCTATCCATGCGGTCATTGCCTAGGGGTCAGGAGTTTGATTTTCGCTAAGAATATACTCATAACTTACCTGCTTATGGGGGCTTGTGGGCTATTCTTATGGGCCGGGGTCGGTTGGGGCAACTCAATCCCTTGTCACCAAAAAAGATACATAAATGCCACTGATGAAGCTTTTATTCATAAAGACATCATCACAATTGATTAAAAGACATTGATTGGCAAGTTAGGACCATATCATGTTGAGATTGGCTATCAATATTTGCATCAAGAAATTGATTGGCAAGTTAGGACCATATCATATTGAGATTGGCTATCAATATTTGCATCAAGAAATCTAGTTCAATTGATAAGCCATCATCACAATGAGACACTCTTGAATTGGAGTTACCTAACATAATCAAGTGTCAATTATCTCATGCTACCTATTCAGCCCATAAAAACATTTCTTTCAAATGTTTGGGCATCTATATGTTACGCTCGGGCTTGAACCACGAACGTAAACTGAATTTAATTTGGATAGATTGAGAATTTGAGATGAGAAAGAAGGAAAATTAAGATGAGAAAGTAGAGTTTATAGTTTAGATGAGAGAAAGAAGGGAAGGGGATGAGAGAATAGAGTTTTATCTCAATTTGAGATTGATATTTCAGATTTTGTTATTGAATGCTCGAATCATTACAGCTGAACACTACTTATAGCAAACCAAAACAAGCTATTACATTGTATCTAGACTAACCACTTAGAAGCATCTAGAATTACTAACAAATGTTTGAATTATTAGTATTATTATTATGGCGCCAAAATAACAGCAGCAGGTAGGCAGCAGCAGCCAGCTCACGGTTAGAACAACAGTAGCAGCAGTGCACAAAACAGCAAGCAACTAACTGATTCTAACAGATTTTACCGCCAACTATTTTTCCGCTCATTCCATCAATTTAAATTCAAGCCTCGGGTTTTCGGTTTGTAACACTATACTATAGTTGAAATTTCAAATATGTAATACTAGAGCACATTCGACACTAATATCATAATGTAGGGTTCGACTATCTCATTAGTCTAAGCAAGCGTTATAAATTTTTTTTCAACTTAGTAAACATTTTTGTTGGAAATGTATTTCAAAAATTTTACCCTAAAAGACTAGAGCGGACGCAGCGAAAAATTAATTTAAAATTCTTAATTTCAAATCTAATGCCCTGATCTAATTAAACTATTTAATCAAACCTAGAGATTACTTTAATAGGTGTATAATATAACAATGAAAACATTGAATAAAACATGTATAAACATAGTATTTAGAATAAATGAAACAAAAGAAAAATAAATTAAATATCAAATACTTAATTTAGATTTACTTGAAGCACAAATCCAAACTCCGACTTGAAGATATGAAATTGGTAGAAGAATATTTTGACACCTCAAGGTCTTCTTCGCACTAACTTCTTTTAGCACTGGAATTTGGGCTACTAAAATATTTAATATAGGAAAATTTTCTAATCTTTCCGAAAATTTTTATAGAATAATTATACTGAAAATTAATTTAGAAAATCCTAAAATATCTGGTTTTTTGTTGTAAAAAAAAACTAAGTTCCAAAACCTAAAACTAACTTTTTTTTTTTTTTTAAATTAATTCTTATACGATACAATATCGTATATTTATAAACAAAACTTCCTACGTATAACAGCCCTCATTTTTTTTTTCCCACTTAAAACGCCACGTGTCATGTTACTACAGGTTCCTTTAAACCACACGGATTCATGAGCTGCGCGCTGTAGCAGCTGCACGAGGATTATGGGCTGTTCTGAACGCATTTTTTCAATTTTTCTTTTTTCTTTTTTGTTTAGAATTCCACGTGTATAAAATCTATCTCATGAATATTATTTAGTAAAATTAATTTATTCATTTTATAAATAAATAATTTATCTCATGAATCATGTTTAGCAAAAGTAATTTATTTATCTTATGAATAAATAATTTATCTCATGAATCATGTTTTGCAAAAGTAATTTATTCATCTTATGAATTCAATTTAAATATTTCAAATAGTGCTTAAACTGATGCTCATGGAGAGACCTCAGGAACAATCTAACTCTAGCTCCAAATTGGTCAAATCTAATTATCTTCTTATAATAGTAATTGACTACCATTTAATAAAACTTACTTTCACTAAATAAATTTTAATGCACTCTAGAATTAAATATATTCATTCAAAAATTTTTTAAATTATTTTATTACGATAATTAACCCTTCTATTAGATATCCATGAGTAAAAATAGCTTTAACTATTATCGTTATTTTTTCTCATATCTATCGCCGTAGTTCCTAACTCGCCCTTCTTAAACAATTGTTAATACAAAAACAATTTCCGTAATGATTCAAAATGTCAAACATATGGAAACTCTGGCTAAAGATTTTAGAATCTATTTGTATATTTGCGAATCAATTAGGGGAAAATCTTACATTGTAGATTCTGAGTAAAATATCTGTTCCCGCCACACTTTATGTAATTGCCCAATGATGTGAGACACTGGTGATTCAATTTTAACCTCATCATTTTGGACATCAAAGCAATTAACATTCCATGCATGAGTTCGGACTACTTCTTGGATTTAGAGTTATCGTCTTATAGAATCAATTATTTCTGACAGCAGTAAAAAAATAATTAATTTAGGTGGTCCTTCTAAGTGTTCCAATCTTATTGAAAACATCAACATTATACTCTTAGATCCCTGCCCGTATGACTAAAACAAGTCATCAAAAGTATCATATTGTAGTCTTATCAGACAAATTGTCCAAACTTATTACGGACTATAAACATACTTTGACAATATGCCACTAGTTTAATCTAAGTCTTTTCATGGTTCAATCATATTGACCACTTAAACCAAATCTGACATGTCATCTTGGACAACGTCCATCTCATGGAATGTTTTAGAAAAACAATCATGCATGTTTTACTCGTAAAACATAATCAGACAATAAATAAATAAAATAATTTTATTTATTAATATTTAAAACTAACTAATTGGGTTTTTCTAGAACACCTATTCCAACTATCTCTCACTTGTCCTAAAACCAAAATAGCCTGCATTGTATGACTATCCCCTAGGGATCTATCAATACTTTGATACAAATTTTAACCAATACTGATTTGTCACTATTTCATTCTTTCGCTCACATGTTTTCGTGCACTAGGAATCTTCTGAGTCAACTAGTCTACTCAACAACTCCCTAGCTATCAAGTACCCGACTTTCATAATGATGTAAGCAATACAAGGCTGCTTCATTCTTCACTATCTAATGACTCCCACTTTAAGGGTAAAGAGGAATTCTGACGTCAAACATTTAAACTCCATTTTAAAACAAATGATCCATGATAAACCCAACATCCTTTCTTTTGAGTCTCGCCAAAACTTGACCCAAAGAACATAGTTAAGTCATCTTAGGTCTTTTGCCTTTAATTAACTAACTAGACAATAAAAACTTAACAACTTATAACAATTCTATACCATTCTTAATGAGCAAAATTTCATCAATATACAATGCTTAGAAAGTCTCTACTTTCTTGTTATATCACTAGTACACTAATGGTTCACTAACTATTGACTTAAATCCCTAGGAATTAATTAACCGTCGTTGAATCTACCATTCAATGACAAGATGCTTATTTAAATCGACAAATGGACTAGCTCAGTTTGTATTACTATATGCTCACTTTTGGCAACAGATTTGTCTGGTTGTCTCATATACATAACCTTTCAAGATAACCATTCAGAGAATGTCGTCCTACTCTCTACTTCGTCGTATCTCATCATATGAAACACAATGGATGAGTATCCTTATGGACTTAAGCATAACATTTGGCTAGAAGGCCTCATCTAAGACGATTCCTTCCAATAGGGTATTAACCACTACCATCAATCTAGGGTTGAAGGTCTCTCCCTTCTTGTCCAATGAACTCTTTATACTTATAGATCCATTTAGATCCAATCTAATGGATTTAATGTCTTTTGACGCCTCCATAAGCTCTACACTTAGTTAAAATAAAATTACTTTAACTTAACTTTCATTGCTCTTACCTATTGGTCTGCATCTTTAAACTTTAGAGTTCCATTGTAGTCTAAAGGATCGGATTCACCCTCATGCTTACCCGTTAAGACTGAACACATGAATCCATCGGGTGACCCTGACCATCTTCCTACTACAATAAAGCTCTCATGTACCTTGTGTGACAATAACCTAGTTGATGATATATATAATACATCATCTACACTATAACTTGTATCATGCTGTTCAAACATAATATCTTATACTGTTAATCTATCTACTAAGCTTTTAGAACACTTTCTGAAGCCTTTTACATAACAAACCTTTTAATATGTAGATCTGACTCATCATATGAATTTTACCATACCCAATAACACATTATTGATCCTTTCTACAACTCTTTGTAATAAGGATAGATAAGAATTCTCCTTAAACAACCACTTCGATCAAATCAAAGTGAGGTGATATAGTTACTTAACTGATTTCAGCTTAAGTCATTAACTCTTTGAATCTTTTCAAAATTTCAAGACTTTAGTCTTCATAGGCATATCCATATATCAACTTAGCGAATAGCCATTCATAAACATTTTATGAAATATTCATTGCTTCTACTGGCTTGAACTTTTAGCAGTCCATAAACACTTTATAAACAAGTCCTAGCAGGTGCTACTGTCTTTACTCCTAAAGACACTTTCAATCGCAATTAATTCAAACATGATTCCCATAACAGTTATCATTCAAGTACTTAATGATCCATCAGACAAATCAAGCGAGTTTTGAATCATATTGATTAATGTGACCTTAAATTAAGTACCACTTAAAAGCTATATGGTTTATGGAGTTTCTTCTTTATATGGTAACACAGCCTAGCTTGTATTAGACTAAAAATTTCCATTAACGTAGTTTTGTTTAAAATAAGTCAACTATCTACCAATATACCTTTTAAATAAAAACTTTATTATATAACTGTTAGTTTATTTTTTAGAAAACAACTGAAAATCTATTTTGAGAATAGTGAATATAAATCAAATTTCTAAAGTATGTCAAGATAGTTACTCAAATACAAAACTACATTTTCTGACTTAAACTTCTATCTCTTGATGTCCTTACTGAAAACCCATTTACCAGAATACTAGTGATCTACCTACTAGTCACAACTAGAGGAGACGGGATATCAAATATCTTATCATGTTGGCTTTCAGTCTTGGAAACAATGGCATCTAAGTACCTAGGCAATTCCTTTAAAAGTTCAGTGCTATCATAATAGAGACAAAGCTATTTTTACTCATGTTTTGTTTTACCCTCTTGAGGTTCCTTATTTCTCGAGACAGATGCTTGCACTAAGTGGACTCTTCCCTTAGTTTTCATGACACCTTTTCTCATAAACTATTCTCATGCTCCTAATTCTCTAACCAAACTCTTCTCTCAAGTATCTTATCATCACTACTACAGTTGATAATTAAAGTATCTAATACTAGAATAAGGTCAACATTTAATGTCCGAATCTTGCATCCGACTAACTCTTTAGTTTAGTCTAACGTTCTAAACATTCTTTTCAACTTAGCAGATCTACTAGTAGCAACCTAGAGAACTCTGAGCATCTCTTAGTGCTCAACATGTACTAAAACATATCATATTATAACAAACAAAACAGAACAGACAAGACATGCCAGTATTGATAATGCATAATCTAACAACCAGTTTGAAAGCTTAAAAATGTAAAACAAGTCATATAACACACATGATTACTTTTCTTACTTTTAGCAAACAATCAAAGTTCGGATTTCACATTCCGACACTTACATGTATGCCGTGGAGACCCAACCAAACCACCCAAAACTCCCCGTTGACAAGGGCGAATTTAAACATTAGAAGGGTGAGAACACTTCTCAATAAATATGTTTTCTTGTAAATTCTTTACTAAACACATTGAACCCACCACTTTTTCCTTAGCCTCTAAGATCCTACAACAAAGCTCCTTGGGGAGGCTAATGTAGACCCTAGTCAAGTGTATACCATTACATGAACACTCATACAAGGTCTCGATATACTCCACATCGACATGGCCATACTCCCTTGCTTGGACTTTAGTTCATCTCTTTAGAGGACTAACCTTGTATTACACAAATGAACGCTCTCCTCGGGGAGCGGCGTCCACTTACTAGACTGCTAGACCGATATTGGAGGCCATCAGAAGAAGCTCGCTCCCACTTGATATGTTGACTGTTGTGAACCGTTAAATAATTTTAGCAAATAAACAAAGCACGGATCCACCTAACCATTCTCTATATGAGTGCAACGATGAGCTAACCAGTCTAACTGTCACAATAGGAGAAGCATAACAAGTAATTAGTCAAATGAGATTTATTCTCAAATAAAATGTTTAATAAACATGTTTAACTCACCGTTTATTCCTTGGTCTCTAACACAGTATCATAACACTGTATAGCAGACTATCATACCATCCTAGTCAAGCGTATACCATTACTTAGCATTAGTCCAAGTAAACAAGATACTCCATACCACCATGGCCACAGTCATTTTTCTCGTACTTCTATCTATCGTTAAAAAGTCTAACTTTGTATCTTGTCAACAAACATCCTCTTTGGGGAGTAGCACCTTATCCACTATACTATTTGACTGGCAATGGAGACTGTAAGGAATCAACGCCTGATCCTCACTCCCACTTGAAATTTACAATGGCATATCTTTCTTTTAAATTTTTATTATCTCATAATCAATATCAGAATCTCATTCTAAATTTTATTTAATAATTAAAGAAAACATTAATCCAATTAGGTTTCTTTAATTATCCAACCTATGTAATCTAATCACATCAGATATCTTATGAGAATTTTCTTTTCCAATAATTCAACTTTTGAATTATCTAATCTAATTAGACCTATTTGAAAAAAATACTTCCACTAGATGAAATGAAATATTTCACCAAGTTATATGCCCTTATAATTTTATTTACATCATACATAATATTTAACTCTTTAAATAATATTAAATATGTGAACAAAATGTAATAAGTACCCTATTTTCAAACAATTTGAATAACAACACTCAAGGCCTAAAGGTTGGAGCAAATAAAGATTTTTCTACACTATTTTAGAAAAGATTATCACATAATTTTAATTAGAATCTCATCCTAATCAATTATTTATTTTATTCAAATTATTTAAGTAATACAAATTTAAAAAAAAATAAAAATAAAATAAAAATATATTATTGTCAGATTTGGGACGTGCCCACATTATTTTTTAATTTTTTTTAATTTATTTTATTATTTAGATAAATAAATAAATAATTTAATCAAATCTTAATCTTATTAAATCATAAATCAAACATCTAATCATATTAGATATTCTTTGTGACGTGGTATTTATTCAAATCATTCACATACTTGAACATCTAATCTTATTAGATTATTTAGAAATATACAACCCACTATTTTAATTATAATTCATCCTAATTTTAAACAATTTAAATTAGATGAATACCGATCTTGTTAATAAACTCTTTAATAACACAATCATGCTTTTCTTTGTTTTAAATTATCTAAAATATTCAACAATTAAATATTTCATACCTAGGTTCATAATCTAATCACATTAGACTAATAATTTAGATCATTCAACAATTTGAATATCTAATCTAATTAGATCCGATTTAGAAATACGCTTCTTGATTGAATTATGAATCATCTAATATTTTGAACAATTTTGATCTTTAATGAATATTCAATCTTGTTATTAAACTCTTTTAACAAAAATATTCAAGGTAGTCCTATTCCTTTAATGAAATTCTTAATTTCATATTTTTGTAATCTACATACTGAATTTTATCAAACCTGATGTTTTATTGTCAATTATGAACTTATTCAAAGCTGGCTTTGATGCCAATTATTGGGAACAAATTTCAAAAAAACTTTTCCTAAAATACTAGAGCAGGCGTAGCGGAAAACCAATTTAAAATTCTTAATTTTAAATCTAATGCCCTAATCTAATTAAATTATTTAATCAGACCTAGATCTTACTCTAATAGGCGCACAATATAACAATCAAAACATCGAATAAAATAAGTATAAATATGTATAAACATAGTATGTTGAATAAAAAAAATAAAAGAAAAATAAATTAAATATCAAATACTTGATTTAGACATACATGAAGCGCAAATCCAAACTTCGACTTGAAGATCTGAAATTGGTAGAAGAATATCCTGACAACTCAAGGTCTTCTTTACACTGACCTCTTTTAGTGCCGGAATGTAGACTTCCAAAATATTTAATATAAGAAAAATTTCTAATCTTTCTGAAAAATAATTTTTCAGAAAACCTATGCTAGACATTAATTTAAAAAATCCTAAAATAATTTTAAATTTTTCATCGTGAGAAAAAAAATAAGATTCCAAAACCTAAAACTAACTTTTTTTTTTTTTTTTTAAATTAATTCTTATACGATACATTATCGTATATTAATAATCAAAACCTCCTGCGCATTACAGCCTCCATTTTAATTTCGCTTAAAATGCCACGTGTCATGTTACTACTGGTCCTTTTTAAACCATACGGATCCGTGAGCTGCGTTCCATGTGGCACCTTCTGATTTGTTGTAGCATCTGCACGTGGATTAGGGCCTGTGCTGAGCGCATTTTTCCGATTCCCCGCCCCCCCATTTTTTTTTTGATGAAGTTCCCACGTGTATAAAACTTATCTTGTAAATATTATTTAGTAAAATTAATTTATTAATATTATAAATAAATAATTCATCTTAAGAATTATGTTTAACAAAATTAATTTATTCATCTTATAAATAAATAATCAATATCATAAATTATATTTAGCAAAATTAATTTATTTATCTTCTGAATAAATAATTCATCATATGAATTCAACTTAAATATTTTCAAACAGTGCTTAAATTGAGGCTTACAGAGGAACCTCAAGAACAATCTAACTTTAGCTCCAAATAGGTCAAATCTAATTATCATTCCATTTTATAAAACTTAATTCCACTATATAAATTTTGCTACACTCTAGAATTAAATATATTCACTCAATAATTTTCCAAATAATTTTATTGCGACAGAGTAAAAATAATCTTAACCAATTATTTTTCTCACATCTATCGCTATAGTTCCTGACTTTCCCTTCTCAAACAATTCATAATACAAAAATAATTTCCGTATTAATTCCAAATGTCAAACATATGGAATACTCTGGCCAGAGATTCTAGAATCTGCTCGCATATTTGCAAATGAATTAGGGGGATATCTTACATTGTAGATTCTCACTAAAATATCTATTCCCGCCACATTTCATGCAATTGCCGAACAACGTAAGATCCTGGTTATTCAATTTTAATTTCATCATTTTGAGCATCAAAGCAATTAACATTTCATTCACGAGTTCGGACAATTTTTTGGATTTAGAGTTATCGTCTTACAGAATTAATTATTTCTGATAGCAGTACAGAAATAACTAATTCAGGTGGTCTTGCTCAGTGTTTTAATCTTATTGAAAACATCAACATAATACTCTTGGATCCCTATCCATATGACTAAGACAAGTCATCAAAAATATCATATTATAGTCTTATGAAACAAGTTGTCTAAACTTATTACTGACTACGAACATATTTTGACAACATGTTACTAGTTTGATCTAAGTCCTTCCATGGTTCAGTCATGTTAACCACTTAAACCCAGCCTAACATATCATCTTGGACACTGTCCATCTCATGGAACGTTTTAGAAAAACAATCACACATGTTTGACTTGTAAAACATTATTAGACAATAAATAAATAAAATAATTTCATTTATTTAATACTTAAAACTAACTAATTGGGTTTTTCTAGGACACCTATTCCAACAATTTTAGCAATAAACTAGAGAACTATGATCATAGACTCCTCATGTATTAAAGAATATCTATTATTCTCTAGTGGGCATATTAGAATGGAAAAATAACGTATATACTAGTATTGATTGCAATGTATTGTTCAATAAAACTATGCAGTTTGAAATCAAAATTGTACATAAGTCATGCAACATACAAGAGTCAACAACAACAACAACAACAGTCCCAGTGCCTCGTGGCTCCCGCAATAAGCAGGGTCTGGGAGGGGTGGATGTACGCAGCCTTACCCCTTCCGAGTGGAAATGAGGCTGTTTTCGAGGACCCCCAACCTGAAGTGTGTGTAAACCTGCAAGTACAGAAATCAATTTATCACCAATGGATTTAGTAAAAATAATGTACCACCTAAATTAAAGGAAAAGGCATGCAAGCATTTAAGTGTGTATATATGTATGCCAAAATAGACGAGTAATCAGAACTAACTAAACAGTATGAAAATGTTAGCCTAGGGATCTTAAACATTAAGTCACTCGCCTCACTGTCCTACGCTGCCACCTCCGCTATCCTTATGCTAGCCCTCCATCGTGCCCTATTTGAGGCCATCTCCTCTCTTAGGTTTAGGTGGGTTACGTCGTGTCGAATCGTCTCCAGCCAACTCCTCTTTGGCCTGCCCCTCCCTCTTCTTCCCAGCGCCATTTGTAGCTGTTCACACCTCCTAACTGGGGCTGTGGTCAGTCTCCTGCTAACATGTCCAAACCATCTTAGGCGGTGCTCCCTCAGTTTATCCTCGATCGATGCTGCACCCAATTTATCTCTTATTACATCATTCCTGATCCTATCATTCCTTGTGTGGCCACACATTCAGCGGAGCATCCTCATCTCTGCCACTTTCATCCTCCGTGTTTGATTTTGTTTCATTGGGCGACACTCTGCCCCATATAACATAGCCGGTCTAACTACCGTCCTATAGTATTTTCCCTTTAGCTTTAGCGGGAACTTTCTATCACAAAGCACCCCGGATGCCATCCTCCACTTCTGCCAGCCTACTTTAATCCAATTGTTGACATCCTCATCCACCTCACCATTCTGATGTATCATGGATCCCAGGTATTTGAAACTCTCCTTACTCGGCACGATCTCCGATTCTATCTTGACCTCCTTTGTACTAGACGTGGTGGACTGATCGAATTTGAATTCCAAGTACTCGGTCTTGGATCTGCTAATCCTTAAGCCCTTTGATTCTAAAGCACCTCTCCACAATTCTAGCTTTTCATTTATGTCCGCTCGGGAGTCCCCTGCCAAAACTATGTCATCTGTAAAAAGCATACACCAAGGTACCTCTCCTTGGATGTGTCTAGTGAGCTCGTCCATCACTAGAATGAATAGAAAGGGACTCAAGGCAGAACCCTGGTGCACCCCAACTATAATAGGGAACGTGTCTGTTTCCCCTTCCCCTGTGCGCACATTACTGTGTGCCTCTTTATACATGTACTTAATAGCCCGAATATAAGGCATTGGGATGCCTCTCCTACCCAACACCCGCCATAGTACCTCTCTTGGTACTCTATCATATGCCTTTTCCAAATCAATGAAAACCACGTGGAGATCCTATTGTCTCTCCCTATATAGCTCTATCGTTCGCCTTAAAAGGTGGATGGCTTCTATTTTTGATCTCCCAGGTATGAATCCAAACTGGTTTTCGGTCACCTCCGTATGTTGCCGTAGCCTCCTTTCTATGACTCGTTACCACAGGTTGAGAGTGTGACACATTAGTTTGATCCCCCGGTAGTTGGAGCAGCTTTGGATATCACCCTTGTTCTTGTAAATTGGGACTAGTGTGCTCTTCCGCCATTCGTCCGGCATCTTCTTTCCCATAAGGATTAGGTTGAAGAATCTTGTCAGCCAGCTGATGCCCCTCTGTCCAAGGCATTTCCATACCTCAATGGGTATTCCATCTGGTCCAACTGCTCTTCCCCTGCCCATATGTTTTAGGGCTTCCTTGATCTCCTCTGGGGTAATTTGCTCACAATAGCAGTTGTTCTGACCCTCCTCCGGTGTCTGAAGATCACCTAGAACTATCTCTGTGTTTCTCTGGTTGTTGAACAGATCGTCGAAGTAAGCTTTCCACCTAGCACTAATTAGGTGCCCTTCCACTAGCACCTGTCCATCTTCTCCTTTTATGCATTTCACTTGCTCCAAGTCCCTCGTCCTCCTTTCTCTTACTCTAGCGATCTTGTATATATCCCTGGCTCCCTTCTTGGCATCCAGCCTCTTGTAAAACTCCTCATATGCTCTTGATTGTGCCTCACTGACTGCCTTCTTTGCTTCCTTCTTGGCTTGCTGGTATTAACGTCTCTTTTCCTCTTCTCTACTATGCTCCCACTCCTTAAACAAGTCTCGTTTCGCCTTAATCCTCTGTTTTTTTGAATAGGTTGATCCATCCAATAATTCCCGGCAATAGGGTCACATTCGAGATATTAGTAAAATGAGAACTTTTCTCAAATATTATGTTTTTTGAACACTCTTCCTAAACATAATTAGCACACCACTTTCCCTTAGCCCTTAAAGTCATACTACAGTGCTCCTCGGGGAGGCTAATGTCTAATCAAGTATATACTGCCAGTTAAACATCCGTACAAGTCCACAGAGTACAACATGGCGGTGTGGTCGCACCCATTTTGTTTCTCTTCAATCTCTCTAAGAATTCTAACCTAGTATGCTGCAAATAAACGTCTCCTTAGGGACTAGCGCCCATCTACTATACTGCCAGACCGGTAACAAAGGTTGTTAGAGAAGCTCGCTTCTACTTGATGTTTTGACTTACTGAACCCCTTTAAAATAGTTTTAGTAGACAAACAAAGTGCAAAATTCGCCTAACCATTCTTCATATATGCAATGATGACCCAACGAATCTAGCCGTTACCCCCTGGCGGCGTGGGGTCGTATCGAGTTATCAATAAGGTGAGAACTATTCTCAATTAATATGCTTTGAAAATATAATTAACTCACCATTTCTACCTTGGCCTAATATCGCTAGGCTCCCTAGGAGGCTAACATACTATCCAAGTATGCCATTGCTTTGACATTGGCACTAGTTGATAAGATTCTCCACACCAGCATGGTTGCATTTGTTTTCCTTTGCTTCAGTCTATCTTAAAGAAGCCAAACTATATATTCCACAAACAAACACACTCTTTGGGGAGTAGCGCCTATCCGCCATATTGTTATACGGAAAGTGAAGGCTGTGGGCACTCAACTCCTAAATCTCACTCCCACTTGAAGTTTTTAAATAGTGGATGTTTTATTTTATAGTTGATTATCTCATAATCATTATTGGAATCATATTTTGAATTTTATGTAACGACAAAATAATATCCTAATTGCATTAGGTTTCCTCAATTATCCAACCTATGTAACTCTAATTTTATTAGATGATTTTAGAGAAATTTGTTTTCCCAAATAATTCAACTATTGAGTTTCTAAACTTATTTGACATATTTAACAAAATTGTTAGGAATAGTGTCCTAAAATTCAGATTTATTATGCTAATATTATTTTATTAAAGAATAAAATTAAAGTTCCAGCTGTTTTCTTATTAAATTTATGTAAGCGAGCATTTATACTGCATATGATTTTCTTTTTGGAAACATCCATGAGTTGCGTGTAGTCCTCAAACTATAATTTACATTTTTTTAAAGTGGTTTATAAGATTAACCCATAGATAGACTTGGAATAAATGGTATGGATTGTTTTGTTACGTTTATGATAGATTCACAAACGTAAGCTAAGATTAAGAGAATATGGGATGAGAAAGAAGTGAAGGAGATGAGAAAATAGAAGAGTTAGATGAGAGAAAGAAGGTTAATCTCAAAGAGATAGTTAATTTCATTGAATGAGAGCAGCATTACATAAAATCAGCTCTTATAATCGAGTTTGACACAATAGAAGCGAACTCGAACAAACTAATGCTTCTCCTGTCAAAAATATTTTACGCGAGCCAATCCTAACTAACTTTGGCGCCCAAATACTAATTCGAATGTTTACAAGTAAAAGCACCTTATTACATTAAATCAACGATTAAGAACATAACAATCCCCTCCCCTTAAACACATTCTTGTCCTCAAGAATGAACAGAAGGAAATTGACTTAATAAGAAACGCTTTTCCTCCCAAGTGGTGAACAATTCATCCAAATTGCTCCAACTCACGCGAATTTTCTGGTTCTTGGAATCTGTTTCTTGCATCTGATCGGACACCGCAACTGGTTGTAAGAACAATGAGCCATTGGAACCTACTTCGGGGGGACTGGAAGAAAAGCTATGACCCTCCTTAACCTGTTTTTTAAGAAGCGAAACACGAAAAACAGGGTGAATATAAGAGTCGGGAGGCAGCTCAAGCCCGTAAGCCACCTTGGCAATCCTCTCTAAGACCTTATAAGGCCTAACGAACCGAGCACAAAGCTTGACATTTTTCCTTACTGCTGCTGTCGATTGTTGATAAGGCTGTAATTTTAAATATACCATGTCTGCCACCTCGAAATTTCTATCAACTCTTTTCCTATCAGCATACCATTTCATCCGAGCCTATGATTGACTGAGATTCTGCTTCAGTTGCTGTAAAACATGCTTCCTCTGCTGTAAGATGTCAGCCACCTCAACCATATGTGTCTCAACTCCTTGCAACCCAAAAGGAGTGGGTGGATCATACCCAAACAAGGCTTTAAAAGGAGTTGTGCCTAATGAAGTGTGAAAGCGGGTATTGGACCAGAATTTAGCCAAGGAAAGCCATCTTCCCCACACTTTTGGATGACTAAACACCATGCTCCCGAGGTATTGTTCAATGCATTGGTTAACCCTCTCCGTTTGACCATCGGTTTGAGGGTGGTAAGATGAACTAAGAGCCAAAGTCGTTCCCAAGAGCCTAAACAACTCCTTCCAAAACCGACTTGTGAAGAGTTTGTCTCTATCAGAAATTATGGATTAGGGCAATCCATGTAGCTTATAGATGTTGTCTAAGAACACACGAGCTAGCTTTTCTGCAGTTACAGGTCGGGCCAGTGCAATGAAGTGCCCAGATTTGGTGAACCGATCAACAACTACCTAAAGCACCTCTTTCCCTTTTGATTTAGGTAATCCATTGATGAAATCCATACTTATGTGTTGCCATACACCCTCAGGAACAGGCAAGGGCTGGAGCAACCCTTGGTATCTATGATCACCAAGCTTGGTTTGTTGGCAAACCTCACAACTTTGCACAAAGCTAGTCATTTCTTTCTTCAAGTCAGGCCAGCTAAAATGAAATTTCAGTCTCTAATATGTCCCTTCAATGCCTGAGTGTCCTCCCCATGAAGAATCATGAGCAGCACTGATGACTTGGTGTCTAAGACCAGTAGATTTGCCCACAAACAGCTTCCCCTAGATTCTGATCACTCCTCGGGTTACAGAAATGTCTGTCGCAGCAGCCAGATTGCACGCTTTGCCAACACTACTAGCTGCAGCTATACATTCTTGTGCAAAAGAGTCATTCTCATTGGACTGATGTAACTCTTCCATCCAAGCAGGAGAAATCACGAAAATAGCCCCAAGGGAACCCTGCTCGTGCCCCTCAAACTTGCGTGACAGTGCATCTGTAGCCTAGTTTTCTCTGCCTTTTCTGTACTCAATATAATAATTCAGCTCCAACATCTTCATTAGCCCTTTTCTTTGTATCCTTGTGACAATCTTCTGCTCTAATAAGTGTTTAAGACTTTGATGATCAGTCTTAATGATGGAGTGATGCCCATCCAAGTAGTGCCCCCACTTATCCACCGCAAGCAAGATTGCAAGGTACTCTTTCTCATATGTGGAAAGAGCTTGATGTTTTGCACTCAAAGCTTGGCTGAGGTATGCTATAGGTCTCCCACCTTGAGACAATACTTCCGCAATACCACTTCCACTTGCGTCTGTCTCCAGAATGAAGCTTGAAGAGAAATCTGGCATAGCTAAAACAGGTGCTCTGCACATTGCAGTTTTGAGAGCATCGAAGGTTTTTTGAGCATCCTCCGACCATTTGAAGGAGTCCTTCTTAAGTAAATCTGTTAGGGGCTTGGCTAAGGCTCCATAGTTAGCTACAAACTTACAGTAATAGCCAGTTAACCCCAAAAAACCCCTCAATTGTTTCAAGGTGACCGGAACAGCCCATTCCCTCATGGCTTGTACTTTTGAAGGATCAGTTGCAACTCCATCACAAGAGATCACATGGCCTAGGTATTCCAGATGTGTTTGAGAAAAAGAACACTTGGCCAACTTAGCATACAATTTATGCTTACGCATGACCAAAAATACCTCCCTCAGATGCTTCAAATGCTCTTCAAACAATGCACTGTAAATGAGGATGTCATCAAAGAAAACCAATAAAAATTTCCTAAGAAATTTCTTGAACACATCATTCATAAGAGCCTGAAATGTTGCTGGTGCGTTGGTCAAGCCAAAAGGCATGACCACAAATTCAAAGTGTCCATGATGCGTCCGGAATGTAGTCTTATACACATCATGCTCACTCACTTTGATATGATGATATCCTTGGCGAAGATCCAGCTTGGAAAAAACTTGGGCTCCATGTAATTCATCTAACAAATCATCTATAACTGGTATGGGAAACTTGTCCTTCACAATCATAGAGTTGAGTTGCCTATAATCAATACACATACCTGCTGTGCCATCTTTCTTCTTAACAAAAATGACCGGAGAAGCAAAGGGGCTATGGCTAGCTTGTATGAAATTAGTCTTAAGCAATTCATCCACTTGCCTTTCAATCTCTGTCTTCTGGGCGTGAGGATATCTATAAGGCCTGATCTTCACCGGTTCAGCACCCTCTTTGAGAGGAATTTCATGATCCAAACTCCTCTTGGGAGGTAAGGATCTAGGCACTGTGAAAACATCTTTGAATTCCGTCACCAACATCTGCACTTCTGGTTCGGTTATTTCAACCATTTCAGCTGAGGATATGGCAAACAATTGGCCCACCCACTGGTATGCACAGCCCTGAAGACCCTTCTTCAACTTCCTTCCCTTAATTACTTGAAGTTGAGCTTGCTCCGCAATGCCTTGCAATGTGACTTTAGAGCCTTGAACTTCAAAAGAGACCGTGAGGTTTGCAGAATCAAACAGCACAGGACTATAAGTTCTCATCCAATCAACTCCGAGCACCATGTCACAACCTCCTAAGGGAAGGATCCCGAAGTCATATTGGAACTTACGGTCTTGCATCAGCCATACAAACCCCCTGCACTTGTTTTGTGTCATGAAAGTCTTACCATCAGCCATGGTAACAGCAAGGGGATGGGTTTTTATCACTTCGTGACCCACCTTCTTGACAACTTTGGGATCAACAAAGCTATGAGTACTCCCACTATCAATGAGAATGATAATGGACCTTTTCCAGCCTTTCCCTTGATCCGGATCGTGCTATGAGCCCCATTACCGGTTAGAGCCTTCACTGAGATCTCTACTCCTGCTTCATCTAACTCCTCTTCGATTTCCTGCTCAGAGTCGGTATTATCCTCATCAATTTGTTCTTCATCAGAGAGCTCCCCAACCTTAGCACCTTTAGCAGACATGAGGTACTTGGGATTACACTTATGGCCAAATTGATAAGGCTAATTGCAACGATAACACAGTTTCTATTGTTACTTGCCATTTGTTCTGAACCTCCTGGGCTTGCCTTGCTGTAGCAGGGAGCTACTTCCACGGGGCCTGGGTACATCACTAGATGCCAATCCGGTTGCTTCATAGAGCTTGGCTTTAGCAAAAGCCATGGACAAATCAATTGGATTCACAGCTTTAACCAAATTCTTCAACTTAGGCTTCAAACCACTAATGAAGGCAGCTACATAATAAGACTCAGAAGCCTCAATTTCATTCACAATGCTAGCCCTTAGATTCTCAAACCTAGTCATGTAATCCTTCACAGTCGTCTCCTGCTTAACCTTATTGAATTTATCCACTATATCACTATCATCTTCATCACTATACCGAGCACATAAGGCCCTTGCAAAATCATTCCATGTAATGAAAGGTCTACTTCTCAACAAGCTATAGAACCATACCTCATGATCCCCAAGCAAATATACATCCGCAATTTGCACCTTTTCAGATTCATCAATGTGATAAAAATAGAAGTAACATTCAAACCTCCTTAGCCAAGAGTGAGGTTGTTTCCCCTCAAATGCATCGATCTGTACTCGAGGTTGTCTATGGCTATGATTCCTGGTGTTGGAAGACTCCTCGTTGCTCCCTGAACGCTGCTGCAGCAACTGGTCAGGAGGTCTGTCCAAGTCAGTTACTCGTGGTCTAGTTCCAACATTCTAATTTGAAGATTGAGGTAGCATCTGCTCATTGTTACCTTGCCTCTCATTAGAAACCAACACCTCCTGATCCCGATCTGAATTCTTTTTATTAACAACAGTGTTCCCTTCTGAATTCTGGATGTTCTGCCCTTCCTCATTGATGGACCTCATCGGCTGAGTTGTCTTCATTAAGCTAGCAGGTAATAACAGATTAGGAATTGTCCTTCTAGTCTGCTCTCGATTCTCAGTCAGTTTCAGTTCGAGCTGCTGCATCTGCTGATCAATTCGCTGGTTAATCTTCTCCTCCAGATTTTGAGATTGTCGTACTTGATCTGAAATTTTAGCCTCCACCTGCTGAACTCGTTGATCAACCCTTTCTCCAATCTGTTGAGGTAAAGATTCAGTGACTAATTGCTTGAATTGAGCAGGCATTGATGCAAATTTACTGTCCAGCTGAGCGTTTGTCACCCAATCTTGTCTAGCTGCATCGCTACTGCCAACACCAACAGCATTGGCTGATCCAGTAGCGGCTCATGCTATTGCTGATCTGGTGGTGACACCACCGATCAAGGGATTGTCGCTTGTATCCATTAATTTGTAAATCGAACGAAGCTTCGATACCAATTGTTACGTTTATGATAGATTCACAAACGTAAGCTAAGATTAAGAGAACATGGGATGAGAAAGAAGTGAAGGAGATGAGAAAATAGAAGAGTTAGATGAGAGAAAGAAGTTAATCTCAAAGAGATAGTTAATGTCATTGAATGAGAGCAACATTACATAAAATCAGATCTTATAATCGAGCTTGACACAAGAGAAGCGAACTCTAACAAACTAATGCTTTTCCCGCCAAAAACATTTTACCCGAGCCAATCCTAACTAACTTTGGCGCCCAAATACTAATTCGAATGTTTACAAGTAAAAGCACCTTATTACATTAAATCAATGATTAAGAACATAACATGTTTTTTGAAAGACTTATAGTCGAAGACAAGTTTGGACCACTTGTATGCTAAGACTATAAAGTGACACCTTAGATGACTTGTCTTGGTCATGTGGATGATGATCCAAAAGTGTTATGTTAGTGTGTTTAATAAGATTGACATACTGGGTTGGACCATATGAGTTGCTTGTTTCTAGACTACTATCGGAGATGAGTGATTCATGTTGTACTGTTTAAACGACGACTCTAAATTCTGAGAGTATTTTGGACTTGTGCATGGAGCGTTAGTTACTTTGGTGTACTATAAGTAAGGTCTAAACACATGACTGAACTCCAACGTACACTGGGCAGTGGCGTGAAGTGTGACAAGGATTAGGCATTCAATAGGGAATTTATAGTCTCTTATGAGATACAGATGTCCCCTTAGTTGATTCGCATATATTTAAGTAGTTCGGAATCTTTGGCTAAAGTATTTCAAGTGTTTGACATTTGAAATTTATACTACGAATATGTTCAAGTATAAATGAATTATTCGGCGAAGGGCGAGTCAGTGACTAATGGAGAAGCTGTGAGAAGGATAATGGAAGTAGTTATATTTATCCTTTGTCATGGATATCTAGTGGAGGGGTTATTGTCATCGATGCAGTCTATTAGGAAAATATCGAATGAATGGTTTAAGTCTGAAATTCAGTGAGATTTATTTAGTGGAATTAAGTCTCATTAAAATGGTAATTAAACTATATCATGAGATGATTAATTTAACCCATTTGGAGCTAGATTTAAATTGTCCCCGAGGTCCCTGCACAAGCCTCTGTATTTGTTGACATCGAAAAAATATTAAAGAATTCATGAGATTAATTATTTATCCATGAGATGGGTAAATTAATTTTGCCAAACATTATTCATAAGATGAATAAAAATTAAAAAAATTATGAAATAAATAATTTTTAAAAATTAAAATTTATAAGATGAATTTTTATATGTAGGATACAAAGTAAAAAAAAAAAAAAAAATTCGCTACCCATATTTGTAATCCGCGTATGCTATGTCGCGCGTTGGTTCGTGCTGCTGGGCGATATGCATGCCACAAGGCGGGTCAATCACGGCCCGCCACATGACACGCACTTGCATAATAAAAAAAGTGGTTGAAGGCGCGGACCAATCCAAGACCGTCACATGGCAGAGATGTATTGGCTGAAACACGCGTTTTGAGCTGTTAGCGATATGGTTTCTTTTTGCAAATATTTTTTTAGATCCCACATCGAATTTTATTCTATTTGTTGCTCCGGTAGTGTACTATAAATAAAGGTACCTATTCAGAGGTTTGACTTTCAATTGAAAAAAATTATTTAGGGTTTTTGAAATTGTTTCAGAAACCTAATTGGAGAGAAAAATTTTCGTTAAAATTTTTCTTTCCTAGTTAATATTTTTCGAAGCTCACCCTTCAGGCAATTTGAGGTCATTGCGTAGAAGATTGCGGGGTCTCGATTTTTGGTATTCTTTTGAAGATTATTATTTCTTTCTGGTTTTCTTATATTTGGGCAATTCCAGGTGCGTTTTCTTTCCTTCATTTTTGCTTTCGCTTTTCTATTTATTTATAGTATTCGTTATTATGTCTGTTTAAGTTTATGTATTGTTATGAATGTAGTAGAGTAAAAAGCCTACATATCTAGATTAAGAATTTAGATCTGTAGATTTAGATTATGAATTTAGATCTACAGATTTAAATTATGAATTTAAATCTATAGATTTAAAATTAGGAAGTTTAAATCAACACTAGGTTTAGAATTATGAATTCTGAATCTGTTTTGCTAATTAAACTTTTAAACTAAGGGAGAATTTTTGAAATTCGTCCCAACAACCGGTGTTAGAGTAAAGGGATTTACAGAGATAACCTTATTCCCGAGAGCTCTCGCATGTAAGGTGTCACGAAGCGTGACTCTCCGACCGGAGCATAGGCAGAGAGAAGAGTCTCGTACTCTAAGTACTCTAATAGGTGCCTACTGTTATGACCATAGTTGAGAACTGTGAACCCAATAGTCGGCATCAGAGTTTATTTTTCCAACAAGAGTTACTTTTTTCTGACAATTGGTATTAAAGTCAGTCTCTGATTGCATTCATAATATACATAAATAGGTACAATAAGATCGAAATAATTAAATGTGCGGTTTAATAAAATGGAAATTTTATTACGAAAGAAAGGTTCTTTTAAAGTAGTGATTTACATTGTTTAAATCAGTAAAGAATAAATTGTTAATTAAATTGTTTCTTTTACTATAACGATTTAAATTGTTTAAATCGGTTAAGTGAATTAATATTAAACTAACTTATTTAAAGTAATGGCTTAAATTTTTTAAATCGTTAAAAGGGTTAATAGTTAACTAGGTTGTTTAAAGTAATGGTTTGAATTTTTTTAAAAGGTTAAAAATTAATCTTTGATTCAGATCTGACAACCTACAATTTTGGATTACATAATATGTATAATGAGATTATGATTATTTAATCAAGATTTATGAAATCGGATAAAATTGATCTAATGAGATTTGATTCAATTAATTTTTATAAAATTGGATAAAGTTGATCTAATTAGATGAGATTCAATAAATTTTACAAAATGGATAAATTTGATCTACTGAGATTAGATTCAATTAATTTCAAAATTAAATATTGAATTATTTGTTTCTTAAAAAAAAAATTTCTGGCAACGTCAACGTTGAAGTCAACGAAAAGAAATTTTTTTATTTAATTTTAGTGACATGTCGATGTCAGTATTGGTTTACATAATAATTACAAATTAGTTATTTTATTAATTAATTTATTTTTAGAATGAGAATCTAAATTAGGTTATGAGATAATTTAAGTTGTAAATCATTGTTACATTTCAAATAAAAATTAATTTGAAATTATTTTTTGTATATAGATTCTAAAATTGACTATAAAATAGCCTAAGTCAATATTATTTTAAAAATAAAAATTAATTATTGTAATTAATTTAATTTTTGAATAAGATTCTTAAATAAACTATAAGATAGTCTAAATTTTAAGTTGCTATTGCTTCAAATAAAATTATTGTTTATTAATTTATTTAATTTTGGAATTAGATTATAAAAATAGATTATGAGATAATCTAAATTTTGGTATTATTTTAAAGAAATTAAATTAATTTATTTAGTTTTAGAATGCGATTCTAAAAAGTAGGTTATGAAATAATTTATGGTACCTTTATTTAAAAGGTAAAATTAATTAATTATTTTTATTGAATAAATTTAGAATGAGATTCTAAAGCAAGATTATGAGATAATTGATGTTGTAAAATGATAATATTTTGAATAAATAAATAAATAAATTATAGTTAATTTTTAGAACGAGATTCTAAAGGGGGTTATGAGATAATCCATGTTATAAATGCAAGTTAATTGAAAATCACTAGTTTTAAAAATAAAGTGGGAACGAGGTTTCAATTATTGTAACCTCACGGTCTCCATTACCGGTCTAGCCGTATAGTCGATCGATAGACCTCCCCGCAGAGGATGTCAGTTTGCAGATTATCGGGTTAGACTTCTATTGGGATAAACCAAAGTGGAAAGAAGCGATGCGACCACATTGCCGTGGAGTATTTCGTGTATTTGTATGGAGGTTTAAGTAATGGTTTACACTTGACTAGCGTGATGCATTGGCCTCCCCGAGGAGCTCTAATGTGTTATGTTAGAGACTAAGGTAAAGTGGTGAGTTAATCATATTTAGTAAGAATTACAAGAAAATTGGTTAATTAAGAATAGTTCTCATCTGAACTAGCTTCGTGCGACCTCGCTGCATGGAAGGAGTGGTGTGTTTGGGTCATCATTGTATGTATGATAGTACAGTTTGGTGGATATTTGACTTATTGTGTATGCTAAATTGAAAGAATAGATATCACTGCATTATACATGACTCTTGTTAGACAGTTATATGAATGTTTGCATTTACAGTATTTTGAATTAGATAGGACTGGTGAACTTCACTTAATTACTAATGCATAATAAACTCATTGGACCAAATTACTTTGCCTAGAAAAACCAAGTTGGACTTAGTTATTACTCATGAGGGACCTACTGGAAAGAAATGAAAAGGGAAAGGTTGGTATAGTAGCAACAAAGTCCATAAAGAAGTCGGCAAAAGGAAAGTGTTTCTTTTGAGGGAAGATTGGCCATTGGATGAAAAACTGCACTAAGTACTTAGCTTCTCTTAGAAAGACTACTAAGTCATCTGGTGAAGATATGTTGATATCTCACTCAGTTCAGCCATGCACAATTGAGAGTCCACCAGGTTCTTGGTGTGTGGACTCAGGCTCAACTGACCATGTCTGTAATATGTTACAGGGGCTCAGGCTAACCAAAAGGTTGCATGATGGGGAGCTATACCTGATGGTCATGGATAGTACAACGGTAGTAGTCTTAAGTATAGGAGATGTTAAGTTAGTCTTTAGGGTTTGAGTTTTTGATTTTAAAAAACTGATTATTTGTAGCTGCTCTGCACAAGAATTTGATTTCTGTAACTTGTTTTATGAATAATTGTTATGTAGTTGATTTTGATTATGAACCTTTAATACAAGAAATAAATTTGGAAAATATACTTGTATAGATGGTTTATTCATGTTGTTTATTGATCAAAACTCTTATATTTGTTTAAAAGAATCTAACACAAGCTCACTTGTTCGATCTCCTAAAAGAAATCACCTTGAAAGGGATATTGCCTATACATGGCACCAACATTTAGGTCACACTAATTTGAACAAGATCCAACGACTGGTAAAAGATAGAGGCTTTGGACTTGAAGCCATTACCAGTCTACGAATCCTGTATATAAAGAGAGTTGACCAAGTCTGTCTTTAAGAGTAAAGGCAACAGGGTTGGTGATTTGCTTGAGCTGGTTCACATAGATGTATGTGGACCATTACATGTTCAGGCAATATGTGGGTATGAGCACTTAATCACATTAGTGATGATTACTCAAGGTATGGACATGTTTACCCAATGGGACATAAGTTGGACATTTTAAAAAATTCAAAGAGTAGAAAGTTGAAGTTTAAAAGCTATTAGGTAAACAAGTTAAGTCACTTCGATCAGATCGAGGTGGTGAATATTTTTCGGTTGAATTTATGGATTTCCTAACTGCAAATGAGATAAGATCTCAGCTTTCTGCTCTGGGTACACCGCAGCAGAATGATGTTGCAAATAAAAGAAACAAGGACGGTCTTTTCTATAGTTTTTGATTAAAAAGGTTTTTGTAAATACAATGCAAAATACTTAGAGAAGAATGTTGCAAGTAAACTACAAAAACAAAAAATAAAATAGTATTATAAGAATTAAAAGAAAATGACACTAATTCTGAACTGCTAAATGCAACTCAAGACATAGTGGATGCATTAGATGCACCTTTTAATAGGAATGAGAATGTTCCAGGTATACGAGAGCTTCGGTGTGGTGCGAGGGTTGTCAGGACACCTGACAGGTTCGTAGCGGAAACTTTTAGTGGTTGACCGTGGCATTGAATCTGATCCTTTTGGTCACAATGAAGCAATTAAGTCTTATAGTTTTGAGCAATTGGTTGATTACGAACCATGCGTGTACAAATGACATCAAGAGAAAGTAGCGACTTTCTTAGTATTGTATGTCAACAATATACTACTCATTAGGAATGATGCGGGGGTGTCATTAGCTGTAAGGACTTAGTTGTTATGATAGCTCAATATAAAGGACATAGGAGAAACCAGCTCTACTCTTAGGATTAAGCTTCTTTGAGGTCGTAAGAGTAGGATGTTGGGTCTTCCTCTAGCCATTTATATTGACAAAATGTTGTCAAGGTATTGCATGGAGGACTCTAAGAAATATTTTTTTTTTACCTTTCAGGCATGGAGTCCCTTTTTCTCTTTAGAGCAGTGTTTTGTGGCACCTCAAGAGGAAGAATAGTTGAGGAATATTCCATATGCTTTGCTAGTGGGAGCCTCATGTATGCCATGCTGTGCACGAGACTAGATATTTGCTATGCTGTGGTATAGTAAGCAGGTGTTAGTCTAAATTGGTTGCGATGCACTAGGTGGCAATGAAGCATTTTCTCTAGTACTTAAGAGGGACTAGAGATTATATGCTGATCTTTCAAAGTGATGATCTGGTTCCAGTTGGATATATTGTTTTAAGACTTCCAGACAAATATATATGCCAGACGTTTGACATCCAGGCATGACTTTACCCTTGGAGTAGGAGCCATCAGTGGGAGGAATATCAAGCACTATTGTATTGCTTACTTCAACATAGAGGCAAAATATGGTGTAGCCTTAGAAGCTGCATAAAGGGCATGTTGGTTCAGATTAAATAATTAACCTAGTAGACTAAAGAGATGGGTATAAAGCTTGTCATAAATTGTATTTAGGACAAGTGAGAGATTGTTAGGAATAGAGTTCTAAAATCCAAATTTATTTTGCTAATATTATTTTATTAAAGAATAAAATTAAAGTTTCAGTCGTTTCCTTATTAATTTTGTGTAAGCGAGCATTTATACTGCATGTGATTTTCTTTTCGGAAATATCCACGAGTTAGGTGTAGTCCTCAAACTACAATTTATATGTTTGTTCAAAGTGGTATATAAGATTAACTCACAGATAGACATAGAACAAATGGTATGGATTATTTTTTAAAAGACTCGTAGTAGAAGAAAAGTTTGGACCACTTGCATGCTAAGACTATAACGTGACACTTTAGATGACTTGTCATGGGCATGTGGATGGTGATCCAAAAGTGTTATGTTAGTATGCTTAATAAGATTGACACACTGAGTTGGACCATGTGAGTTGTTTGTTTCTTGAGTACTATCGCAGATGAGTGATTCATGTTGTACTGTTTGAATGACGGCTCTAAATCCTGAGAGTATTCTGGACTTGTACATGGAGCGTTAGTTACTTTGGTGTACTATAAGTAAGGTCTAAACACATGACTGAATTCTCACATACACTGGGTAGCGGCGTGAAGTGTGACAATAATCAGGTACTCAATAGGGAATCTACAGTCTCTTATGAGATACAGATGTCCCCTTAGATGATTAGCAAATATTTGAATAGCTCAGAATCTTTGGCCAATGTATTTCAAGTGTTTGACATTTGAAATTTATACTAGGAACATGTTCAAATATAAATAAAATTATTTAGTGAAGGGCAAGTCGGTAACTAATGGAGAAGCTGTGAGAAGGATAATGGTAGTAGTTATATTTATCCTTTGTCATGGACATCTAATGGAGGGGTTGTTATCATTAATACAATCTATTAGGGAAATATCGAATAAATGATTTAAGTCTGGAGTGCAGTGAGATTTATTTAGTAGAATTAAGTTTCATTAATTGGTAATTAAATTATATCATGCGATGATTAATTTAACCTATTTGGAACTAGATTTAAATTGTCCCTGAGGTCCCTCCTCAGGCCTCTGTATTTGTTTCCGTCGAAAAAATATTAAAGAATTCATGAGATGAATTATTTATCCATGAAATGGGTAAATTAATTTAGCCAAATGTTATTCATAAGATAAATAAAAATTAAAAAATTATGAAATAAATAATTCTTAAAAATTAAAATTTATAAGATGAATTTTTATATGTAGGATACAAAGTAAAAAAAAAAAAAAAAAAAAAAAATTCGCTGCCCATATTTGTAATCCGTGTATGCTATGTCGCGCGTTGGTTCGTCCTGCTGGACTATCCGCGTGCCAAAAGGCGGTCCAATCACGGCCCGCCACGTGGCACACACTTGCAAAATGAAAAAAGGTTGAAGGCGCGGACCAATCCAGGACCGCCACATAGCAGAGTTGTATTTGCTGAAACACGTGTTTTTGAGCTGTTAGCGATACGATGTCGTTTTGCAATTATTTTTTCAGATCCCACATCGACTTTTATTTTATTATTTGCTCCGGTAGCCTACTATAAATAGAGGTACCTATTCAGAGGTTTGGTAGTCAATTAAAACAAATTATTTTAGGGTTTCTTGAATTATTTCAGAAACTTAATTGGAGAAAAAAATTTTCGTTTAAATTTTTCTTTCCTAGTTAATTTTTTTTGGAGCCCACCCTCCAGGCAGTTCGAGGTCATTGCGTAGAAGATCACGGAGTCTTGATTTTTGGTATTCTTTTGAAGATTATTATTTCTTTCTGATTTTTTTTATATTGGAGCAATTCCAGGAATACTTTCTTTTCTTCATTTTTGTTTTCGTTTTTCTATTTATTTACAGTATTCGTTATTATACCTGTTTAAATTTATATATTATTATGAATGTAGTAGAGTAAAACACCTGTAGATCTAAATTAAGAATTTAGATCTGTAGATTTAAAGTATGAATTTAAATATGTAGATTTAAAATTAGGAATTTTAAATCAACTCTAGGTTTATAATTATGAATTCTAAATCCGTTCCGCTGCATAAACTTTATAAGCTTAGGGAGAATTTTTAAAATTCGTCCCAACAACCGGTATTAGAGCAAAAGGCTTTATAAAGAAAATCTATTCCAGGGAACTTTGGCACGTGAAGTGTCACGAAGTGTGACTCTCCGGCCAGGGGCTTAGCTAGAGAGATGAGTCTCCTACTCTAAGTGCTCTAATAGGTGCCTACTGTTGTGACCATAGTTGAGAATTGTGAACCCAATAGTCGGTATAAGAGTTTATTTTTCCAACGAGAGTTATTTTTTCCAAACAGAAAATTTCCCACTCAATCAAATAAAATGTCATAGAGTGAGCATATTTAAAGGGCTCTCTAACTTTATTCACATCAACCATAATATTTAACTCCTCTAAATAATACTAAACATGTGAATAAAATTAAATAAGTACCATGTTAGCAATTTACTTTTACTAACATTACTTAATCCCTTCAAAGGTTGAAATAATTCAATGCGCATCGAATCACATTTTAGAAATGATTATCATATTATTCTTATTAGAATGTCATCCTCATAAATTATTTATATTTATTAAATTTTTAAATAAAAAATTTCTCATGTAAGACTACCGACATCCGCATGTCCCAACCAAATTATGTTTTAAGATAAACAATTCAGCAATTAATTAGATTTTAATCTCATTACATCAGAATATATTACATAAATGAATATCCAATTGTGACGAATATTCATTGTGATATTGTGTATACCTAAATCACTCAACTATTTGAATATGTAACTATTTTAGATCATTTAAGAATATACACCTACTCAATTTAATTAAAATTCACCCTAAGTTTAAACAATTTTAAATTTTCATGACATAACAGTCTCTTTATTAAATACTTTTACTAACAATGTTCATGCCATTCTTTCCTCTAATGAAATTCTCAATGTCATTCGAACTATTATTATGCTTGATATTGACCTATGCCAAATATGAACATAATTAGAGGCTGCCTCCAATATATATTATTGGGGAATATTTCAAAAGTAATTTCCTAAAATTAACCAAAGCAGTGCATTGGAACAAATTTAAAATTAATAATTCTAAATCTAAGGACATCTAAACTAATATATTCATAATAACATAGAATTTCAAAACATAATAAACAAGAAATTAAAGCATAAACAAAAATGCATAAATTGAAGAAAAGCTTAAAAAGGATTAAGGAAAACTTGGAATGTCAACCACAAATGTCACTTAGAAAGAACTGTTGAGACCGCGAGATCTTCTCCGCAATAAGCATCAACTCACAAAAAAAAAAAAAAAAAAAAATTCCTAAAGGAAAATTTCAATTTTGCCTTTTTAATTCTCCATTTTTTTTTTTCCAAATTTTCAAATGTTAAACTCAATTTCAAAAACTCCTACTTATAATAGGCTACTGGACATAAAGAAATCGCAATTCATGTTGTCGGATGTGCAAAAACTCATTAAAAAACTGTTTAAAACGCTACACACCTAGCTTCTCAGACCAGTCAAAGTCGACACGTGTCAAATTTTAATAGGTCCATGGGGATTCACGCGAACTGCATCAAGCCAGGGCGCGACAGGTGGCTATTAGTGTTAGGCGTAGATAGCTGCTTGAGTTGGAATTAATGGCCAGTGCACGACAAGTGGCCACAAGCATGCCGTACAGTGGAGAAAGCATTCCTTTTAGCTCTTTTTGTTTGTTTAGTGTGTGAGTGTGATCACTGTAAATACGAATTAAATAAAAATGCAAAAAGGAACTCATGGCAACATGGGAGCGAGCCTATATTTTGGACCGCATATGTTTAACCTCAACCAATCACCTTCTTGAGGAAAGGGAATGGTGTTTTTGGTGAATCCGATTTCAGTTTGCAATTAATTGTGAATTCTTCTTATGCTCCAATTAAAGAGACTTTTAAATTTTGGTGGATTTTTTTTAATTAAGTATGAAAGAAAATTAAAGGGATATGGACTTAACTCGAGCGTCAGTTACAGCGACGGAGCAAAGCATATAGATATTTTTGTTTGTACACTTAAAAGGTAGAAACTGGGTTGGAGACAAACTTAGAGCTCGACAATCTACCTACTAGCCCAAGACAATCAGATTTTTAGGCCAGGTACCCTGGACTTGTAGTAACTCAAATGAGTTAGAGTTCGACAAGATTTAGATGAAGTAAACTGTATCTGGGTTACTAGACAAGGCACAATGCAATCAAGTTCAAGTCTTGGCTGTCAAGGCCCTTAAACAATAACGCAAATCTAAGTTCACCTAACTTATTAAGTATTGACACTAGTATTAAGACCAATGCAATCAAGGTTAAGCATTGGCCATCAAAGCCTAAACGAACGCCTCAATTCTCAACTTTTAATTGTGAGAACAGTTTAAAATAGAAGGTTCATACCTGAAACCCAAAGAATTGCTTTACTATGAAGAAACCAAGTGCAATGATGATCTACATTATGCTAAGCTAGGATAAATTTGCTACTCACAGGTAAAGAGCACAAGTATGCTGTAAAGAAACTTGAAGAAGTGTGAATCCCCACTCACTACTATATTTAGGACTTGCATCTTTAGGAGAGTTTTCAAGCCAATAATTAAGGCCTAATACTCAGCCATATTTTTAGAACATTTTCCTACCAAGGTGACAACAAGCTTAGTGATGATCCTAGCAGGGGATTCAATCATAATTCCTACTTCGGCACATGATTTGGTCCTTGAACCAATAAAATATAGTTTCCAAGGGACCACTTCAATCAACTCACCTGGGTCATATAGCTTGTGTTAGTTTGAATATTTGGATGGTTAGTTAAGAAGTTCGCTAGAGCTTGACCCTTCACTTACTTTTACGACTCATAGATTAATTCAAACTGAAGTAGAGCAATACTCCACTTATTTAATCTTCATCTCATCAAACGTTTATATAACATGTACTTCAAGACATCTGTCTAAGCAAACACATATATGGTAAATGCTAAAAAGTAGTGTCTCAAATTTACAGATGCATAATACAAAGATAGACACAATTTCTCAATGGAAGAATATTTTATTTCACACTTATTTAAACAACGGCTTAGATAGAGAACAACCTACTCATACCTTGCTCATTGTCTTATAAAAGTAGACAACCAATTGACTCATTAGAAGTAGATACATAAATCTTCAACTGTTTGCTCTGCATAGGTGGGATCAACACTAGTGGTCTGATCAAGTCATCCTTGATGGCCGCAAAAGCTACTTGGTGTAGATTCTCCCACTTGAAGTCCTTTTTAGACTTGAGTCTCAGTAGTGGAGAGAAGACTATATTCTTTACAATGACATTTGAAATGAAACGTCTTAGGAAATTAACTAGCTGCAAGAAGCATTAGAGCTCCTTTTTGCTCGAAGGTGGTTTGGCCTCTAAGAATGGCCTTAGTTTTGTTTATATCAACCTCAATGCCCCTCTGGTGCATCAGTGGGTTCATCTTGAGGTTGTGGTTCCTCATTCAAAAATCCTCCAAGTGTTTAACTTGGGACTTTGATTTGATCGTGATGTCATCTATGTAGACTTTCATGGTCTTGCCAATAAGGTCATGAAAAATCATGTTCATTGCTCTTTGGCAAGTGGTGCCAGCATTCTTTAGTCCAAAGTGGCATCGCCACCCATTCAAAGGTTCTTATTGACCCAGGACATGTAAATACAGTTTTTTTGGTATCCTCCGAAGCAATAATGACTTGGTAATGCCCACAATTGCCATCTATAAAAGACAATAGCTCATGCCTTGAGACTGAATCATTCAAAGCATCAGCTATAGGCATAGGATATTCATCCTTCGGGGTGGCTACATTTAGATTTCTGAAATCAATACAAACTATAATTTTGCCTTTTTTTTTTTTAATAACATGAGCAGTATTTTCGAAGCACTCAATGTACCTTGTTGTTAAGATGAATTTGGTCTTTAAGAATATCTTAGTTTTCTCTTTGACCAAATCTATAACTTCTTAGGACATTCTTCTATGGGCATGAATTATGGGCCTTGAGCCTAGCTTGATAGGAAGCCTATACTGAACCACCTTTCTGTCTAGGCTAGGAATCTCGCGCTGGTCCTAAGGAAAGCAGTCCTTGAACTTGAGGAGCAAGGTCATGTACTACTTTCTCTGCATTAGAAGGTAGAGCACTCACTAATTAGGCCTTGGGTCTTCTATAGAGCCCAAATTAACCTTAAGGAGAGGGTCTTGAACTTCATCTGTCATGTCCTCCAAGTTAACCTCAAGGAGAGAGTCTTGTACCTACTAGAATTTGAAGCCATTCTCAGACATTAATGGTTGCTCTGCCCACATTTGATCCTTAGCACACCAAGCCACCAGCTTTGTAATGGCTGAGGGAATGGCCCTTCGGGCCTTCAATAAGAAGTCTTGTCTTCCTTCCATAAGGTTTTTTGCCCGCCGTAAAGGTCTTCTTTTTTAAGAAGGGCTCTTATGCATCCCCATAAGTCAGAGACATCTAAATCGACATTTGTTTGATCAACCTTAGCTTTAGTGAACGGGCTCTACAGGATGGCTATCAATTCTTCATGTTGGGTGATTTGAGGAGGGGTCCTTTTCATAGTTATATGTCCCATGCCATCCTCGTAGAACTTTGCCTCAACAAAGTTGGAGTAAGCCATGATTGGCTTGTTGTTTTCTATAACAACCTCATATTTGTTAAGGTTTCAGAAGATTAACAATTGGTGAAGTGAAGAAGGGATACAATAGTTGGCCAGTAGCTAATCTTTCCCAAGCAACGCATTATAACTTGAGGCGGTATCCACTATAAAGAAGGCTGTTAGCTTACTCATGCTGCCAACATGGTTATTAAAACCCCGATTCTTGGAATATTACGATTTTGCAATTCCACCATTGTTGACCGATCTGAATCCTAAGTAGAATTTTAATTTTGTAGAATCTTACGATTCATTGTTATTACATGAGATTAATGGAAAGAATTATAATACGATTTTATGATTTTACAATTCTACCGATCCAACCTTGATTATACTAACGTATATAAATAAAAAAGTTAAAATGTTAAAAAAGCACATATTATAAATGAAATTACTTTATTAGTTTGAAGTAAAAGAAAGTTAATTGAGTGTTGTACACTTTCAAGGAACTTAAATTAAGTTTAGTTTTATATTTTAACATTAATATAAAGTTCGACTAGTATCATGTATCTTAAAAACTCTCATGATTATTATATTATAAAATGGCACATCTATGTATTATTAATAATTTATTGAATTATATATCTGATATTAATACGAAAAATAATTAAAATATATATTTAGTAGAATCTTATGATTCTTGGTTTAATTCTACGATTCCGATTCTCGAAGTCTCTACCGATTCTAAGTGGAATCCCCGATTCTAACAACCTTGGATGCCAATAGTTAATTCAATCGGGACAACCCCTTCAGACTCGATGTTGGCCCTGAAAAGCCACAGATTACCACATCTGAAGTTATCAAGTCATCTCGAGATTTATCAATAACTCCCAACATGTAAGAAGGCAAAACATTGATGGCCGCCATTATCCACTATGAACCTATAAATCAAGATTCCATCAAATCTGGATTTGATGTGTAGGGGCTTAATGTGCTTGTAGGGCGGTGGTAGGACCATCAAACATCATCTTCATCACATCAGGAATGTTATCGGTTGACTTGGATGTTGGGGTTGTAACTTTAAAAGACAAAGGATCAGAATTACCTTTAGGGTCTGTTACTTCAACCACATGCTCCACCCGGGGATCTTCCTCTTTTCTACTGCATCCCTTTCGAGGCTCCGTTGTGCCTTAGTTTTCATGAATGCCAAGGTTTGGAGCAAGGCAGTTTCTGACATGTAGGAGCAAAGTAGTTTCTGACATCAACTTGTTTAAGAAGTGACCTAAATAATATCTGGATGACCTAGCTTGCCTATTTCTCAAGGCTGCCATCTATTTGCATGTCCTAATCCTAAGGTTGATCTTTTGGTTCAACCTCAAGGGTTTGAGACTCCTACATTGGTTTGAGGAAGTCTTCCATGTGGAAGTCGGTCTTTGTATCAAACCATGTTAGAGTGACATGGTCCAGAGGTTTCACTAAGTTGTTGCGGAAGGGAATGTAATCCTCCTCACCTTAGATGTTCTTCGAGCCCACGGATTCTTGGCAAGCTAGTTCCACCAAGATTCTTTTTCTTCAATAGACGAGAAATGAGCCCACCTCTCGAGCTTCTTATGTGGCTCACCTTAAGCATTGGTAGCTAAAGGTCTTGATTCACATTTTGGATCTTCAAGATCCATGGACTCAGTACACTTGTCCTCGTGGCCACTGTCATCTTTATTAGAATCCTTGGCCAAACACGTGTTAAGTAAAGCCCTATGTTTTACTTTTGTCTCTCGAAGAATCCTCCTTTTTTGAGTTCATGTAAGGTTCGAAGGACCATTATATTCTTGCTGAAGCTGGTTTTTCCTCCATAAGTTACCAAAGCGAACCCCTAAAGGTTGTTGTGGTCCCTGACTGGTGTTCACTTCAGTTAGGTGATATATGCCCAATTTTCATGATCGGTTGAACCTTTGAAGTGAGACCACGAGTTGGTCTAGCAAACGAGGCCTTCTTAGAACACCTGGGTTTTTCTTCAGATATATGTCCAGCTTCTTCATTTCAAATAATAGCTTGTGAGCATAACCTCAATAAAGGTCATGATTAAGGCGTATAAGCCTTCTCATTGCATCTTTCTTAGTGGCGAAGATGGTCTGTTAGTGATCATTAATGGATATTTCCATGATTGAATTTTCTTTCTCATTTGTCGAGTTGCTTCTTCAAGAACCTCTTAAAGATGGCACAATCATGCATTAAATGCTCCATGATAAGCCACTTGCAGAACTCATCTGTTAACGCTGCAAAAGTTTGGGAGAACCTAAGCTCCACTTGCTCAAGCAATTTGTCAAATAAGGAATTGGCTACAGCCAATCATTCCTTATCCCTACTCACCATGCAAAGAGGTCTACCATTAGTTTGGTGAACACAAATATTTCGAGGCTTGACTACCTACATTACGTTCACTTGAACAGGACTAAGAAAGGGGTCACTATCAACACCCATCTGTCCTTCTTTTGGGAAAATTAATTCCCTTTCCTTAATGGCATATTGAACCATGTTTTTAGAAGATTACGTAGTTCTTCGTTGGGTGAGTAAATGAATCATGCCATTTACAACATACGTTCTCCTTTAGTGTATTGGGGTCAAGTCTCTTGTGTTTCCCTGTAATCTTGAGCTTACTATTTACTTCAAGCTAATCAAATATAATGTCAGCTCTTGAGAGGTCAAATGAGTACTTTTTCAAGTCCAAGGACTGATTTGACTTCTTGGCTTTAATATCTTCTTTACTCAAGGATTACAAGCCATAGGAGGTGCCTTAACGTATCCAACGACATCAATTTCATATGAAGGATCTTTCTCCTCATCAATCAGATCATGTATGTAGGTTCCTTACATGCTATTTGCTTAAGACTTTCCTCCTTTAAGACATCCTCATACCTAGCGGCACATTCTGCCAGCTGAAGGAGAGTTGTGAAGTAGTAGCCTTCAAACTTCTTCTTGAACTTAATACTCAAGCCATTTAAAGCCAGCTTGGCATATTCAACCGCAAGAAGAGCCACTGTGAATTTTAAGTTGGCTCTTTTGAACCTGTTAATGTAATGATCTATGGATTCACCTAACTTTTGTGTCATTCAAGCCTAGTCTGACATAAAGTGACACTGGATTTTGCTCTAGGGAGTTCTCAAGTGGGGACCTGATTGAGGCCAAGCCTTCTCATTCTTGTGGTTTAAGGGTGCTAGATCTCCTTGTTCTGACCATTGATGAATTGTTTTAGACTATAGTTTGATAATCCAAGATCGGGTTAAAGACAGTACGTCTTATGTTAAGCCTTCTATTGTGGTCCCCAAAAGGCATATTTTCTTCTTTTGTTTGCTAAGTGTGTGAATGTGGTTGCCATAAATACAAATCAAACAAAGATGTAAAAATGAAAAAAAAAAAGACTCGCAGTGACGTGGGAACGGGTTGAATTCTGTATTGCACTTGTTTGACCTCAACCAATCACCTTCTCAAGGAAAAGGGACGGTGCTTTTGGTGAATCCGAATTGAGTTTGCTATTAATTGTGAATTCCACTTATGCTCCAATTAAGGAGATCTTTTACATTTTTGTTGATTCTTTATATAAGTGTGATGGAAAATTAAAGGGATATGGACCTAACTTAAGTGGCAGTTATAGTGACGGAGCAAAGGTAACAGAGACCTATCCTTGTACATTTAAAAGTGAGGAACTGGGGTGAGTCAAACTTAAGAGCTCAACAATCAACTTACAAGCCTGGGTCAATCAGATTTTTTTTTTTCGCTGGCACCCTTGATTTGTAACAAGTTGAATGAGTTAGAGTTTAACAAGATTTAGATGGAGCAAACCATATCTGGGTTATCGGATGACGAACAATGCAATCAAGGTCAACCCTGGTCCTTCAAAGCCCTTAAACAATCACATAAACTATGTTCATATGACTTATTAAGTAGTGGCACGAGTGCTAAGACCAACGCAATCAAGGTCAAGCCTTGGCTGTCAAAAGCAACGCCTCAATTCTCAACTCGTCTATTATGGGAATAGATTAAAATATAAAGTTCATACCTGAAACCCAAATAACTGTATTACTTTGAAGAAAGCAAGTACAATGAATCCATGTTATATCACTATGCTAAGCTAAGCTTGGCTTAGTTACACGACTCCCAGGTAAAAGCACAAGTGTGCCATAAAGAAACTTGGATAATCTTGTATGGTGGTGCTAGACAATTTACAACTATCATAGTGTCTCTTATTTGTAGAAAATCAAAATAACTACTACATCATACTTTTCTAGAATTTACTTCCCACATTTGCCTCAAAGCTCCTTTGGCGCATTGAATGGGCAGTTAACGTGCCCTGAATTGAGTACTTGAGCATCTTTCTAGAAGCCCGACGTTCTTATAACTGACCGGAGTTCCTTCTAGATGCCTCACATTCTATTGGATAAGTTTGAGGCTCATGTATCTAGAATTGCACTTCAAGTAACTGTCTCAAGCTTCAAGACCACATGTCTTGCAGCCTTCTAGGAAGTAGTCACCTTTAACTCCTCAGGTAACTGGGCTCGATATGCCATTTTCTTAACATCTAAAGGCCTAGCATCCCTCAAGGATGGCCTCACATGATAAGTGGGTAATGTTTTATTTCAAAACGGTACCCAATTTCCTCGAGCTTTGGTGTGTAAATAATTCCCCGACAAGTTCGGTTGCCCTCTTTAAAATCCTAGTTTAACCTAGCCATGACAGTATAATTCAAAAGAATATAGTGAACCTCAACTTGCCCTAAAAAGAACTCCTTGTTAGCCTATATTCTGCAGTTCATCCCTTCTAAGGGCTCACTTTTAAACATATCAGGAATAACGAATCTCGCTTGAGTAATAGTATGTTATGATTCAAGATCAATCTTGAATCATAACCTAAGATAGAAGAAAGATTAGAGATGAGAGATTGAAGAGAAGAGAGAAGAAGTAGAGACAGTTAGGGTTGAGAGAAGAGAATTGGGATATTTTCAATACAAGAGCATCAACTACTTATACTATACTAGCTTAAACGAGATACAAAGCACTTGGTCGAAAATAACCATCGACTTAGGCTAGAATAGCCACCAAAATTGACTAAAGAACTAACTAATGACTTGAGCTCCTAACTACCAACAACCGCCCTTCCTGCCAAAAAGTACAAATCAGGCAATTGAGGCTTACAGCCCTCTTTACAACAAGAGATCACAAAAACAAAATCAAGCAAAGCCAAAAAACACTAAAACAGCTTAGTATCATAACAATACCCTTCCCTCAAGAGCATTCTTGACTCAATAATAGAAGGTAGGGAATTGAGATTTGAGGAAGTTCAAGCTTTCCCATATAGTATGCCCAGGTCCCAAGTTTGCCCACTGAATGAGCACTTTCGTGGAATGAGCTCCCTACTGCTGCTGCCCTTCCTGAGAGTCCAAAATAGCCACTGTTTCTTGCATAAGCTGGCCTTGACTAGAGGAAGAAGGAGGAATTACAGTACTGGTAGATCCAGCTGCTACATGTTTCTTCAAGAGGGACACATGGAATATAGGATGAATATGAGCATCTGGGGGCAGTTCTAGCCTATGAGCCACACTTCCCAACTTCTCCAACACCTTGTATGGACCAGAGAAACGTGCACAAAAAATTTAAGAAAACAAAAATCACCAACATTAAAAGATCCGTCAGTTCTTTTCTTATTTGCAAAAGATTTCATTCTGGATTGGGCCACTTGGAGGTTGTCCTTGAGCTGTTGCATCAGTTGCTTCCTTTGGCATAGAAGTTCATTAACCTCAGCCACATCTAAAGTAGCACCTTGAATCACTAAGGGAGACGGAAGATCATAACCATACAAAGCCTTGAAGGGAGTGGCTCCCAAGGCTGAATGAGCATGGGTATTATACCAGAATTCAGCCCACAATAACCATTTATGCCAATTCCTAGGATGAGAGTGTGGCCATGCTTCTTAAATACTGCTCCATACACTGATTGACTCCTTCTGTCCGTCAATTCGTTTGTGGATGGCTGGAAGAACTCAATGCCAAAAAAGATCCCAGCAAAAGGAATAATTCCTGTCAAAAATTACTTGTAAATAGCCATGTCTCTATCAAAAATGATGGAGTGAGGCAGCCCATATAACTTGTAAATGTTATCCAAGAACAACTTTGCCAACTTCTCTGCAGAAATGGGATGACGGAGAGCAATGAAATGTCTAAACTTAGTGAATCGATCAACAACTACCCAAATAACCTTCTTCCCTTCAGATTTGGGCAAGCCTTCAATGAAATCTATACTAATTTGGTCCCATGCTCGATCTGTAATTGATAAAGGTTGCAAATAGCCCTGGATATGGCATATGATCACTCTTTGTACGCTGGAAAACCTCACAAGCTTGAGCCAACTCGACCACATCTTTCCTTATTCTATGCTAGCGAAAGTATTGCCTGAGCCTTTGATATGTACCATCAATGCCAGAATGTCCTCCCCAAGCTGAATTGTGAAAGGCTAACACCACTTATTTCCTGAGACTGGTTGCAATTCCAATGTAAATCTTCACCTTGATCCTGACGATGTAATTAGCAACAGAAATATCAGACGCCTCATCAGATTGACCCTTGATATTGGAAGTAGCAATATGCTTCTGAGCAAATTCATCTCCATTATAAGACTTAAGGACCTCCTCCATCCAAGAAGACAGTGCAACTAAAATAGCATTATTAGTAGCAGGTTCAACATTTTCCTACCTCCTTGACAGAGCATCAGATGCAAGATTATCTCTTCTAGATCTATATTCAATTGAATAGTCCAACCCCAACATCTTCATAAGACCTTTGCATTGAACTCTGGTAGTAATCTTTTGCTCAAGCAAGTACTTGAGTCTTTGGTGATCAGTCTTAATTATGAAGTGGTGTCCTTCAAGATAATGCTGCCATTTCTTAACTGCCATTAGGATGGCAAAGTATTCCTACTCATATATAGAGAGATTCAAATACCTTGGTCCCAAGGCTTGACTGATATAAGCTATTGGTCGCCCTTCTTGAGACAGTATTGCTCCCACACCTTTGTTGCAAGCATTAATCTCCCAGACAAAGGCCTTACTGAAGTCAGGCATAGCAAGCACAAGAGTTGAGCTCATCACTGATTTGAGTTGTTCAAAAGCCTCTCGTGCTGCTTCAGTCCAAAGGAAGGCATATTTTTTAAGAAGATTAGCCAAGGGTTTGGAAATTATATACCAAAGAGGGCACCAACACGCTGTCACTGGATCCCATTAGAACTTTGAAGTTAAGCGTGCTTGGGTGAGAGTAGTACCAAGATGGGTGACCTCCTGGGAAGTCCTCACCCTCAAGTTGGGGCCATTGGGAAATAGCCTCTCTTCAGGTTAACACCCTGAAGGGGGAAGGCTGCGTACATCCGCCCCCCAGACCCTGCGTAGGCGGGAGCCCTTGAGGCACTGGGTATGTTCTTTTTTAGCCAGTCAGTCCAAGGAATCCTCTCAGTTGCTTAAGAGTTTTTAAAGCTGGCCAATTAGACATTGCATGAATCTTGGTTGGACTTATGGCTACACCCCCACTAGAAATGACATGTCCCAAGTACTCAACTTGTGTTCTAGCAAAAGAATACTTGGAGAGCTTAGCATACAGCTTGTGCTGTCTCATTGTTTTGAACACTTGTTTCAGATGCCTTGTGTGGGCCTCCAAGCTAAAACTATAAACCAATATATCATCGAAGAACACTAGAACAAATCTCCTCAAATATGGCTTGAATATTGAATTCATTAGAGCCTAGAATGTGGCTGGAGCATTTGACAAACCAAATGGCATCACCATAAATTCATAGTACCCATGGTGAGTTCTAAAAGTTCTCTTGTGTATATCTTAATCCAAGACTCTAATTTGATAATATCCCTGCCTCAAATCCCGCTTGGAAAAGTACTTTGATCCATACAACTCATCTAAAAATTCATCGATGATAGGAATTGGAAACTTTTCCTTAATTGTGAGTGCATTCAATGGTCTATAATCAATGCACATCCTAGATGTGCCATCCTTCTTTTTCACTAATATTACCGGAGAAGAAAAGGACTATGACTATGCCTAATGAACCTTGTTTTCAAAAGCTCCTTAACTTGTCTTTCAATTTCACTCTTTTGGGCATGAGGATATTCACAGGATTAGAGTCCAACCTCAAAGGAATAGCATGGTCTAATTCCCTTTTTGGGTGCAAGGAAGTTGGTGACTCAAACAATTCCTTATATTCCTGTACTAATCTATCAATAGCAGGATTAAAAGTCACCTGAGACTTTTTAGACACAACTAGAATAAAGAACAATTGTCTAATCCATTGATGTAATCCTTTCCTGATCACTCCTTGCAATTGCTTATTACTCATCATCTGCAGTGGACCCTGCTCCATGATTCCTTATAACTTGACCTTTTGGCCTCCTCTTTTGAATGATACAGATAATTGAGCAAAATCAAAGACCAAGGGACTGATGGTCTTCATCCAATCAACACTAAAAACCATATCATGACCTCCCAATCTCAGCAATATTGCATTTGCCAATTGAAGTTCTTACTCTTAGTGTGTGTTAAAATAGAATTGCCATCTACCACCGTAATAGCCAAAGGACTGGTAGTGATCATCTCATGCCCCACTGTTCTTACAATGTTTGGATCCACAAAGCTATGTGTACTCCCACTGTCCATTAAAATCAGCAGAGGCTTACGTCCAGCTTCACCCTGAATTCTTATTGTGCTGTGTGAACCATTTCCTGTCAATGCCTTAACTGAAATCTGAATTTCATCTTCATCTGACTCTCCCTGCTTATCAACTTATTGCTCTCTCAAATCTGGTCCGTCCTCCACTTCTCCTTCCATTTTATCAGTATAAACCCTGGAGGCTGACATCAAGAACTTAGAATTGCACTTGTGGCTAAAAAAATAGCGTTGGTTACATTTGAAACATGTCCTTTGGGCTTTCTTCTCTTCTAAACTCAAAGGTCTGTTGCTTGCCGGAGATGATGTTTGAAAGGGAGCAACCACATGAGCACTCCTTAAACGTGAGCCCTCAGGTGTAGCGAATATTGTGTTCTCAAATCTCCTGGCCTTGGAATAGGCTTGGGACAATGTTGGAGGATCCAATGCCTTAACAAGATTCTAGATGTTAGGTTTGAGTTCACTGATGAAGCTTGAAACATAGTAGTCCTCAATAGCCCCTGGATTCACGGCCAACACCCTTGCTTTTAGATTTTCAAACCTTGTCATATATTCCTCAATAGATGATACTATGCCACTTTATTGAAATTATCCACCACATCACCAATATGCTCATCTCCATATCTCTCACACAGTTTGTCTACAAATTTAGGCCAAGAAATTGATGGATTGATGCGAATCAAACTGAAAAACCACGCCTCTTATTCACCACGAAGGTAGACAACAACCAACCCAACTTTTTCTACCTCAGCTATTTGACAGAACGAAAAGTATCTCTCACATTTTTGGATCCAAGACTGTGGCTGCACTCCATCAAATGGCTCTAATTCCATGAGAAGTTGTCTAAATCCATTGCTTCTAGTCCCTGGTGCACCTTCTCCACTATCACCAGAAGCTGGCGAAGGTGAAGGATCAGGTGGCCTAGCTTACTAACTAGCTGTAGATAGCACACCAACTCCAACAGGCAGATTTTATCTATGGATATGCTCTGACATACCAATGATCTGTTGTGACTGCCTTTTCAACTTCTGATCCATACTTCACTGCAACATTGTCATCATGTCCTGCATTTGATTCCAAAGTCCATCAAACTGATCGCCTTGGTTAGTGCCTGCATTAGTTCTAGCCTCTACTCCAGGAACTGCAGTAGCATAAGTAGAAGCATTAGTGGCAGCATTCGTAGCAGCATTAGCACAAGTTGTTTCTCCTCCAGCCATTTAAAATACCTTCTTACATCTGGCTAGATTGCACTCAACGAATCACAAGAGCACAATTCCTGATCAAGTCACAAATCCGATGAAATAGTAACGAATGATGCTTATTCATATGCTAAGTCAATCAAATTCAAGGCAATTTCAACATGATTGGCAGCAATTGCACAAGCTCTGATACCAATTTTTATGATTCAAGATCAATCTTGAATCATAATCTTGAATCATAACCTAAGATAGAAGAGAGATTAGAGATGAGAGATTGAAGAGAAGAGAGAAGAAGTAGAGAGAGTTAGAGTAGAGAGAAGAGAATTGGGATATTTTCATTCAATGAATCTTCCAATACAAGAGTATCAACTACTTATACTATACTAGCTTAAAAAAGATACAAAGTACTTGGTCTAAAATAACCATTGACTTAAGCTAGAACAACCTCCAAAATTGACTAAAGAACTAACTAATGACTTGAGCTCCTAGCTACCAAATATCGCCCATCGCCAAAAAGTACAAGTCAAGCAACTGAGGCTTATAACCCTCTTTACAACAAGAGATCACTAAAACCAAATCAAGTAAAGCTGAAACACACTAAAATAGCTTAGTATCATAACAGATTATGATTACTCAAATAGGAATGTTAATGAGCAGCCAAAATATGACTCTAACTTAGCTCCATGTAGAATTGAACAATCTCAAGGTCAAACCAGAGGACTTTGAGGATGAACAAAATAAACTAATAGTTATTTAAGAGTGATGAAAGAATTTGCTAGTGCTATTAATATAATCCTTGCTACAGATAGAGCAATGGGTTATGCCCTTAGATTAGTTCATTGCCTTAAGCCGTAACTTATGTATTAATCCAGGTTTAACATTAAATTAGGAAGGAATTTAGTAGTTTTATTGAGATAATCTATGGTACACTATAAGAAGGGTTATGCCCTTAGACTAGTTTATTACCCTAAGCCGTAGTTTAATGTTAATCTAGGTTTGGGGCTTGTACCTTAAACCTTTAAAGTCATTGTAATGATAAAATATAATGATGGAATTCGATTTAGGCCAACCTAAATTCACACCCTAAACTAACCTTTGATTGATTGACAACCCACTTACTGTTTAAATTGCTTTAATTCATTAATTGCTCAACATTTTCCCCAAAATCCCAAATTTAAACCGCTCATTAATTAATTAATTCAACTTTACACTGATTCCCTGTGGATACAACATCCACATATTCAACTTAGCTATGATGAACTCGTATGCTTGCGAGTACACGGTTTTATATACACATTAAAACTTTATCGAGATTTTGGCGTCCAAAACAACCGCTTGTTAATCAGTAAGCAAAGTTAGACTTAGGGATTATGGAGTTATTTCATTTTTATTATGTTTTTAGTAAATTTTTTTTCTTTCTTTGATTTTATGCATGGCTAACGAAGCACGACATACGATAGGGGTCATTTTGTTCCCCAGCCAGAGTTGCGTTACCCATTGTGGATAATGCAAACTTTCAGATAAATCCCAGGACCATCAACATGATTTGCACTTTCTATGAGAAACTGAATGAGAGCCCGTATGAGCACCTTGACACTTTTCTTGAAATTAGCAAAGCATGTCATTTTAAAGGTCTCTCACACGATGTAGCTCGGCTTTGTCTTTTTTTCATTCCCACTAAAGACGGATCTAAATGGTGGCTTTAGTCATTGCCTAGGGGTGAAGTCACAACTTGGGCAGATCTACAACAAAAGTTTTTGATCAAATTGTATCTAAGGCCAAAATAATGGCTATTAGGTGAACCATAAACAATTTTAAACAAAAAGATAAAAACAATTTCGTAAGAGTTGGGACAGATTAAAGGACCTCTGTTCCCACCTCAGAACTCCAAAGTGGGCTCTAGTTTAGAACTTCTATGATGGTCTGACCGTGTCCAACGAACATAGCGTTAATGCTTCACGTGGGGGAGGATTTAACCAACAAGACTAGGATGAGGCGTGCACTCTATTTGAGTGCCTCAGTGAACATTCCCTAGACCAAGCCTCTTCGGCTAGGGTAGTTAAGGGAAACACACGCGATGTGTACAATGTGGCATCATGTGATGACTTAAAGTTAAAAATTAAAGCACTTAGTAAAATTGACCAAATATTGAATTTTCTAGCGAATCCTACTAATGTTTATGCAGTTAATGTAGTCGAGTCATTGAATGTTGGCAACCCTTGTGGCATTTTTTCTAGCGCTAATCATGTCATGATAGAATTTCCATATGCCTCACAAAACCCTAAATTTGTGTGGGAACAAGTTTATGTGACACTGGGATACTCAAAAACCAATAAACCATGCTCAAGCATGTACAACCCAAGACGGTGGAATTGTTGGGAAAGTTTAATTTCAAAAACTAAAATTTTCCTAAATTGGAAAGATCAGGTGCAACGGAAATAATTTCAAAATTCTTTAATTTTAAATCTAAAGGACCTGTGTTCTAATATATAAATAACGAACTAAGAAATCGAAACATGATAAACATTAAATTAAGAGCATAAGTAGAAGTGCAAAAATTAAAGGACAGTTTAAAAGAAACGAATAAGGGAATCCATATGGTAGATCGCAATTGTCGCCTTGGAGGAATCATCAAGACCGCGAGATCTTCTCGGCAATGACCCTTTGACACCCGAAATTGTGGGCTCTGAAAATATTTACAAGGGAGAATCTTAAAATGAAATTCCTCCTTTTTTTTTTTTTTTTTTCCTTACAAATCAAAAATTTTAAATTGCTAAACTAAATTCCAAAGATCCCTATTTATAATGGGCCATGAGATAAATTTTTCACCAAAATTTTGGTGTGGGATATCTATGAAAACTGAAATAGCGCTTTTAACAATTTAAAATGATGTCGTATAGGCAATTGCAACAGTCAGCATAAATGCACGTAAAAGCCACCATGTGTTACCATGTTATTGGCAGCATCCATAAAACACAAATAGAGACCCAGGGGAGTGCACAAAATGTGACATCTATCGTTTCTGAATTGGCTATCCCATAAGTACACGGATACCTAGCCCCAGCATGCTTAGCCAATTACTGCATGACAAGTGATTTGTTTGTTGCGTTTGGCGCGGATCTTGGGCGGTGTACAAGCATTTCTCTCTCCTTTTTTTTTTCATTTAAAAATTTTACAAGTATAAATTCATCTTATGAATTATATTTGGTAAAATATATTTATTTATTTTATGAATAAATAATTCTTCTCATGAATTATATTTAACAAAGTTAATTATTCATCTCATGCACAAAATAATTCATCTCATTAATTCATTTCAAATGTTTTCAACTAGTATACTTCTAAAGGCTTGCAAAGAGACTCAGGGACAACTTAATTCTAGATCCAAATGGGTCAAATCTAATTATCAACTCTTTGATAACATTAATTACCATTTATAGATATTTAATTTCACTAAATAAATATTACTACGCTTTAGAATCGTTTGTTGTATTTATTTGTAATGTGGTTGCCGTAAATACAAATGAAACAAACACGCGAATAGAGAGTGAGCCTAAATTCGGACAGCATGACTTTGACCTCAACCACTCACCATTTTCGAAGAAAAGGTTATGATGTTTTGGTGTATCTATCTTCAGTTATACTGTGAGTTCTGCTTGCGCTTCAATTAAGAAGACTTGGTTAAATATTTTCTGTGGATTTTTTTATATATTTGTTGACTGAAAATTATAGGGATATGGACCTGACCCAAATGGCAGTTACAGTGATAGAGTAGGGCCCACAGACACCTTTCCTTATACACTTAAAACACAGGAATCAGGGTGGAGACAAACTTAAGAGCTCAAAGTCCACTTACAAGCCTGAGTCAATCTGGTTTTTAAGCTTGACACCCTTGACTTATAGTAATTCAAATGGGTTTTGGTCTGACTAGATTTAGATGAAGCAACCTGTATCTAGGTCATTGGAATATGACCAATGCTAGTAAGGTCATGCCTTGGCCGTCAAAGCCCTAGATAATATCATGAACCTAAGTTCACCTGACGCCTTAAGCAGCGACAATAGTGTTAGGACCAATGCAATCAAGGTCAAGCCTTAGCCATCGATACCTGAAACTACAACCTCAATTCTTAACTTGTCGAATTTGGGAACAGATTAAAGCAGATTCATACCTGAAGCTCGAAGCATTAAGTTCAACAAAATCTATGCTACTATAGACTAAGTTAAGTTACGCACCTCTTAGAAAAATGCATAAGTGTGCTGTAAAGAGAAAACTTGATGAAGTTTTGTAGGTGAGATTATGTCTGCATTTTAAACTACAAGAAGCCGCTTAAACAAAATAACAACTGCCCTTTTTCCTTTGAACTTTCTTGCCTCATCAGGCCACCAAGCTTTCTTAGTGCGTGAATGATCAATAAACGTGCCCTTGATTTGGTGCCTGAGCAAATTCCTTGAAGGCCACGTCTAGATTTTCAACTGAAGTCACTTCTAGATGCCTCACATTCTCTTGGATTAAGCTTGCTGCTCAAGTATATTAGATTGTTCTCAAAGTAACTATCCTGAGATTGGAAACCACCTATCTTGCAGCCTTCTTGGAAGTCCCTTGAGCTTGGGATCCTTTTACCCTTCTACAACCTCGGGCTTCGAGTGGTTGATATCCTTGTTAGGGTGATAAACTTCTCAAGATGCTGTTATCTTAGTCCTAAAAGTCTAATTCTCCTGGAGGAGGACCTCACATGATAAACACGTGGCACTTTGGCCAAATGGCATCGTCCCATCTCCCTCGAAATTAAGGTGTAAACATATGCCCCAACACCCCCCCCCCCCCTGCTGTTGCTAAATTCAAATTTACAGCGGCCTCAACGGCTACAAGGAGCTTATGAGAACACTCTTTGTCATTTGCTCTTCTTACCCACGTGCATATAAGTATGACAATTAGAGCTTCGAATCTTGACTTTCTCTGCTCTGTGCTCACTCTTTGCTGTAACAAAGCCCTTCAAAAGCACTTGCTCTCTATTCTTGAATATCTGATTCTTGATTCAATTTGCTCCCTATTTCTTTACATTTTCTTAAAGCAAGTGACAATGGCCCAAATTTCTTACGTTATCTCTATTCCCATTTCTCAGATTGACAGCCTTATTGAATAATTGGAGCATTTGGTTCAGTTTGGCACTTTAATGGTCTCTGATAGGCTTCAGAGCCCTATTAATCTTGGTGTTGTCAAGGAAGATCCTTTTAGGCCACTTGGAACTACCAAACATAGTTTAATTAAGTACATTATCCCTTTTAGTATGCGAAATCCTTCTGAAAGGTTTCGACGTTTATGCCTATGGACCTCTTTCAAGAGCTACATGCTAGCGGATGCTTTTCTTCACCCGAATTTGGTGGATAACCTCCTGTAGCTCCTTGAATTTGGTGCACTACCTCATTATGACTCTGGTGCAAGTAGAACTCCCATCCACTTATTGAGGTGAACGTTTTCGAAGCCACCATGTAAATGCACAGCACGTTTGCAAGCCCACTCCTTGGTGGTCATCAAGTTTGTTGGCAGAAAACCGTCCTCGGAGTCAAAAAACATCTCTTTTACTTAATCACACACCCTACCCATTTCTATTTTAAGGGGATTTCTTTAGAAATCTAACATAGGCTCAAAGTGACACCGCATATTACCTCATAAATATCAAAAGTCTCACCTTCACAACTCACCAGTATCGAATGGGATAAGCAAGCCCTTTTCCACATTTAATCATACTTTTAGAACCTTAAGGGAATACAAAGTTTTGATATGGCATCAACGAGAGTTCTGAGACCCCTTCTAAGAGACCAGCTTTCTTGACCATCGGGAGGGAAGAAGCTAACATTCAAAGCCTTATAGGGACATTGTTAGATGAAGTTCCCAGCTAAGCTTAGGATTTTATTTTACTCAACATTGTAAAGAGGATGTTTGGCCACATATTGTATTATCTTGTGTAAGCCATGTACTCCTCAACAATATTAATTAAAGACGCATTTTGTCAAACATATTGTTATAATCATCTCTCGTGATGATGTAGCCTCGGGGTTTACAAAATGGAGTTGTTGTCTCACAAGCCGTTTCATTAGTGGTTGGGTTGCATTTTCATGTTGTGCCGCTATTGCTACCTTCCTTTAGGGTTTGATGGGCCTCCAGTGTGTCATACCTTCTAAGGAGGGTTATTTCTTTTGATTTCGTTCTTTCGATGATGTTGATAAGTTTCTTCGAGGGGGTCCCTGGAATTTCAAGGGTCGTTATCTATCCCTTCATCATTGTTTCCTTGAAGAACTTACTTCTAGGACTGAGCCATCTAGACTTCTGATTTGGGTCCAAATTCAAGGGTTACATGCACCTCTGTGGACAGATAAAGCACTTAACTCTTTGCTAGCGGGGTAGGGAATCCCCTATACATGGATAAACCGACACTTGAAGGGACCTTTACTCAATATGCTTGGGTTTTCCTGGAGATTAAAGCTCGAGAGTTCCCTTCTAACAGATTGGAGGTCAATTTTGATGGTCTTCGTATACCAATCCATCAATTATGAAGGTATGCCTCAAATTTTCTAAAAAATGCTCAGTTTTTTTGTCATTCTTGCCCTGATTCCAGCCCTCCCCCTCCTTTTAATATTGTTACTGGAGTTAAGAACCAATGGCATAGCCGACAATGCAAGGGGGAGGTGCATGGGGGCTTGGTGAGAGGAGGTGATGGTAATGGGCTAAGGGTTAATGTTACTGGACCTATTGGAATGACTCATGATCATGGTCCATTTGTTGGGCCTACATTTGCTAATGGTGATGGGGTGGTATGTAATAGGCCACGAAATGATAATGGATTGGTGAGTATTGGGTCTTCTCCTATGATTTATGGTCACAGTACTGATTCTTGCCTTCCCATGAATGTAAGGCCTCATTTATCCTCTATTGGGCTTGCATCATTTGCTGGGCTTGCATTTTCTTTCTCCGTTGGGCCTTAACTTAGGCCTTTGGGCATTATCCTAAAAACATGCCTATTGTTCGGCTATCGAGCCCAATTCCATATCAAGCCTAGCACCCTTTGGCTGGGTGCGCACTGCCCCTAATCTCTCTTACACTGGGAGGCTTAGGGCCTCCTGGCACAAATTCTTTTATTGGGGGCATGCTGTCCCCAGCTATCCTGGTTCTGGGTGGTCACTTGGGCCCACTTTTAGGACTGGGGTAGTGCAACCCCCACTCCACAGTGCTTTTCCTGCTTCTAGGAGGATTTTTCCCCTAGCATTGCAGGTTATTGGTGCTATTTTTGCTTTGGTATCGGCTAGGGATTGTTTGAATCCTTTGGGTCTCTTTGTTTTTCACATTTCTGTGAGTTCCTCTTAGATTAGGTGGGAATCGCTTGCTTTCCTTGCTTTGACTACTGTGGCTTAGATTCCTCCTATAAGGACTGAGAGCCTTTACATTGTACTCTGAATTGTGAGGCTCGTATTCCGAGTATTGCTCCGTTGGGTCAAGCTTCTGTTCCAGATAGTTCGGCGCCCACATCCTCTGCTTCTATTGCTTGCTCCCAGTACATCTCTCTTGCTGCTTTTGTTGAATTGTTGATCAACAACAGACTATTATTTCTTCTTTATCTCGTCGTTTGCTCCATGCTGAGCCATGGATGACTCGGGTAGCCACCAAAGCTGCCGCTGCTGTCGAAGGGTAAATTCTCCCTTTCCTTCTTTCTTCTTTTTTTCCTTTTTTCTTTTGTTCTTTGCTTATTTTATTTCATTTAGGAGTTAGTTTTGACGTCTCTTTTCTTCTCCTTTTGTTTGGCTCTTTTTTGCCTCGTTTTTTAGCTTTTTTTTTTCCCCGCTTTGTTTTTGTTTCCTTTATTGCTTTGTTTGGACTAGCTTGACTTGTAGGCTTTGGACTTGTTGTGGGGTATGCCCCATGTACTCTTGTATTTTCTCTCGGTTTTTTTATATAATGAAACATAAAAATTGCTTACATACCCCCCCCCCCCCCCCCCCCCCCCAAAAAAAAGTTTTTTTTTTTTCTTTTTTTTTCTAACTTAAGGATCATGGAGTTGATCCTCAAGACATTGATATTGAAACTGAGCCCATAATTCAAATCTAAACTTAAGGGCTTCCTCATAAGAATCCCAAATTGATAGCACATATTTCTGTAGGAACCTTTCATTGATGACCCTTGGGTGAGTCCTTCCATCTGGGTCTTAGAATAGGTAAGCATTTTCTCCAAATACCTCTATGACCCTGAATGGACCTTTCCAGTTTCGGAAACATTTTCGAAACACATGATCTTTCTGGCCAATGGGTAGAACCACTTTCCAGACTGAGTCCTCTAAGTTAAAGGACCCTGGCTTGACCATCTTGTTGGAGGCTTTGGCCACCCTCTTCTTTTGTTTTTCTAGCTTGTGAAAAGCATCAAGCATAACTTGGTCTAAGTTGGTTAGATCATCCATCATAGCTTGCTCATACTCAAGTTCAGAAAACCTCCCTTGATGAGCTAGCTTAAAAGACTGAATTATGACTTCCATTAGGAGCACGACATCATGGCCACACATTAAATGGAAGGGGGTTGTCCTAGTTGCATCACGTTCGGACGCTCTATAAGCCCAAAGAGTATCAAGTAGCAACTCATGCTACTTTTTGGGGTTATTCTCAATCATTTTTTCAATATTGGCCTTTAGAATCTTGTTTCTAAACTCTGCCTAGCCATTTGCTTAAGCATAGTAAGGGGTTAAGTTCAAGATTTTTATGGTGAAACTCAAGGTGAACTCCTTAACCTCAGCCTCATTAAGCACCTTAGCTTAGTCTGTAGTAACTACTTCTAGGATTCCAAACCTACATAGGATGTATTCTTTGATAAAATCAATCACTTTTTATTGATTGATATTCCTATATAGTTTAGCCTCCACCCATTTTCTTAAGTAGTTTGTGGCCATAAGAATGTAAGAGTGTTGCTTGCTAGAGGAGAGAGAAGTGGGGGGGGGGGGGGGGGGGGGGGGGGGGGGGGGGGGGGGATGGGATTTCATTTCCCTTATAATGTCCATTGCCCAACTTCTAATGGGACATGATTTGACAATAGCATGCTTTTCGACTGCAGGGACTTTTGGGGCAGGACCATGTCTTTGGCATGCTCTGCACCCTTTGGTGTACTTATGTAATCATCCACATTGATGGCTAGTAATAGCCATAATGTCTGATGAGCCAATGCATCTTATTGCTAGCTAGATAGGATCCAAAGATACCCTCTTGGGCTCCTACCGTTACTAGCATTGCTTCATGCAAGTAAAGGCACTTGAAAAGCACTCTATTAGCGTCCCTTTTGTATAACTCTTCGGATTCATCATCTAAATGGAACCTATGAGCTCTCATTTTCATATTCTTATATTTAACATAATCTCAAGGGCTCCTGAAGTAATCCACTAAAGGCTTCCTCTTGTCCTTATGTTGACTTGTGATAGTTTGATGTGTTTTAAAGCAATCTAAGTGGTCACTTGGTAGGTCTTCGCTCTCAAAACTAAAATACTCAATGAATTTGATGTCATGGTCTAGAACTTAGGCTTGATGACACAATGATTTCTTCACACAAGTCGTCAGTAGCTTGTACTTGAAGCTAATTAAGCTAGGTCATTGGCTGCTTTGTTTTAGTCTCTAGGGATATGTTCAAACTAAACTCCGTCAAACTTGTTCAATAGTTTTTTACCACTAAAATGTATTTGTTTGAGGTATTGCTTACACACAGAAAATTCCCCTCTTACATGGAAACTGACCAACTGCTAATCCCCTCTAATGATAAAATTAGGGACTTACATCTTTAAGAGAGTCTGTAGGCCTATGATCAATGCCTCATACTCTGCCATACTGTTAGAGCACTTGCCAATGAAGGCAATAACTAATTTGGTAATGATCCCCGCGCATGGCCGGGGGGAGGAAGGGGGGGGGGGGGGGGGGGGTGGGAGGAATCAATCACAATCCCGACTGTGGCGCTTAAATTCATCCTTGATCCATCAAAGTGTAATTTCCAAGGGCCCATTTCAACCACTAGGAGCTGGTCTGGCTCATAGTCCAAGCCAATGTGAATGTTTGGATGGTCAACTAAAGCGTCTATTAAGGCTTGGCCTTTGACTGACTTTTATGACACAGAGACCAACTCAAATTGAATTAGTGCAATACTCCACGTTTAATCTTCGCCAAATCAAATGTCTATCTAGCTTGTCACAGTCGATTTGCTTCACCTATCATTTTGGTGAAGAAGAAAATGGATCTGCAAAAATGTGCATCGACTATAGGCAACTCAATTCTTTGACAATCAAGGATAAGTTCCCTATTCCTGTTATTGATGACCTCTTAGATGAGTTATATGGAGCTTGTTTCTTCTCTAAGCTGGATATGTAACAAGGATATCATCAAATAAGAGTTCTTGAACACGATATCTTTAAGACTGCCTTTCAAACTCATCATAGCCACTATGAGTTTGTGGTTATGCCATTTGGCTTAACCAATGCACCAGCTACATTTCAGGCAGCAATGAATGACATCTTCAAGCCCTTTCTGAGGAGATTTGTATTGGTTTTCTTCGATGAAATTCTTGTTTACAGTGCTTCTTATAGGGATCATCTGCAGCACTTGAGGGAAGTTTTCCTTGTTATGTGCAAACACCAACTTTATGCAAAGTTGTCCAAGTGTGATTTCATGTAGCAACAACTTGGATATTTGGAACATGTGATATCTTATAAAGGGGTTTCTACAGATCATTCAAAGATACAAGTTATGAAGGAGTGGCCAGTTCTAGTTACTTTGAAGCAATTGCGTTGATTTTTGGGTCTTATAGGCTATTATAGG
>JAGTTD010000005.1:23647146-23668726 GCA_018398585.1 Simmondsia chinensis
TAATCCTAGCTTAAGATTGCAAGAAAAATATCTAACAATTTACTTCACCCTCAGGAACAGGCAAGGGCTGGAGCAACCCTTGGTATCTATGATCACCAAGCTTGGTTTGTTGGCAAACCTCACAACTTTGCACAAAGCTAGTCATTTCTTTCTTCAAGTCGGGCCAGCTAAAATGAAATTTCAGTCTCTAATATGTCCCCTTCAATGCCTGAGTGTCCTCCCCATGAAGAATCATGAGCAGCACTGATGACTTGGTGTCTAAGACCAGTAGATTTGCCCACATACAGCTTCCCCTAGATTCTGATCACTCCTCGGGTTACAGAAATGTCTGTCGCAGCAGCCAGATTGCACGCTTTGCCAACACTACTAGCTGCAGCTATACATTCTTGTGCAAAAGAGTCATTCTCATAGGACTGATGTAACTCTTCCATCCAAGCAGGAGAAATCACGGAAATAGCCCAAAGGGAACCCTGCTCGTGCCCTCAAACTTGCGTGACAGTGCATCTGCAGCCTAGTTTTCTCTGCCTTTTCTGTACTCAATATCATAATTCAGCTCCAACATCTTCATTAGCCCTTTTCTTTGTATCCTTGTGACAATCTTCTGCTCTAATAAGTGTTTAAGACTTTGATGATCAGTCTTAATGATGGAGTGATGCCCATCCAAGTAGTGCCCCACTTATCCACCGCAAGCAAGATTGCAAGGTACTCTTTCTCATATGTGGAAAGAGCTTGATGTTTTGCACTCAAAGCTTGGCTGAGGTATGCTATAGGTCTCCCACCTTGAGACAATACTTCCCCAATACCACTTCCACTTGCGTCTGTCTCCAGAATGAAGCTTGAAGAGAAATCTGGCATAGCTAAAACAGGTGCTCTGCACATTGCAGTTTTGAGAGCATCGAAGGCTTTTTGAGCATCCTCCGACCATTTGAAGGAGTCCTTCTTAAGTAAATCTGTTAGGGGCTTGGCTAAGGCTCATAGTTTAGCTACAAACTTACAGTAATAGCCAGTTAACCCCAAAAAACCCCTCAATTGTTTCAAGGTGACCGGAACAGCCCATTCCCTCATGGCTTGTACTTTTGAAGGATCAGTTGCAACTCCATCACAAGAGATCACATGGCCTAGATATTCCAGATGTGTTTGAGAAAAAAGAACACTTGGCCAACTTAGCATACAATTTTATGCTTACGCATGACCAAAAATACCTCCCTCAGATGCTTCAAATGCTCTTCAAACAATGCACTGTAAATTGGGACGTCATCAAAGAAAACCAATAAAAATTTCCTAAGAAATTTCTTGAACACATCATTCATAAGAGCCTGAAATGTTGCTGGTGCGTTGGTCAAGCCAAAAGGCATGACCACAAATTCAAAGTGTCCCATGATGCGTCCGGAATGTAGTCTTATACACATCATGCTCACCCACTCTGATATGATGATATCCTTGGCGAAGATCCAGCTTGGAAAAAACTTGGGCTCCATGTAATTCATCTAACAAATCATCTATAACTGGTATGGGAAACTTGTCCTTCACAATCATAGAGTTGAGTTGCCTATAATCAATACACATACGTGCTGTGCCATCTTTCTTCTTGACAAGAATGACCGGAGAAGCAAAGGGGCTATGGTTAGCTTGTATGAAATTAGTCTTAAGCAATTCATCCACTTGCCTTTCAATCTCTGTCTTCTGGGCGTGAGGATATCTATAAGGCCTGATCTTCACCGGTTCAGCACCCTCTTTGAGAGGAATTTCATGATCCAAACTCCTCTTGGGAGGGTAAGGATCTAGGCACTGTGAAAACATCTTCGAATTCCGTCACCAACATCTGCACTTCTGGTTCGGTTATTTCAACCATTTCAGGTGAGGATATGGCAAACAATTGGCCCACCCACTGGTATGCACAGCCTGAAGACCCTTCTTCAACTTCCTTCCCTTAATTACTTGAAGTTGAGCTTGCTCCGCAATGCCTTGCAATGTGACTTTAGAGCCTTGAACTTCAAAAGAGACCGTGAGGTTGCAAAATCAAACAGCCCAGGACTATAAGTTCTTATCCAATCAACTTCAAGCACCATGTCACAACCTCCTAAGGGAAGGATCCTGAAGTCATATTGGAACTTACGGTCTTGCATCAGCCATACAAACCCCCTGCACTTGTTTTGTGTCATGACAGTCTTACCATCAGCCATGGTAACAGCAAGGGGATGGGTTTTTATCACTTCGTGACCCACCTTCTTGACAAACTTTGGGATCAACAAAGCTATGAGTACTCCCACTATCAATGAGAATGATAATGGACCTTTTCCAGCCTTTCCCTTGATCCGGATCGTGCTATGAGCCCCATTACCGGTTAGAGCCTTCACTGAGATCTCTACTCCCACTTCATCTAACTCCTCTTCGATTTCCTGCTCAGAGTCGGTATTATCCTCATCAATTTGTTCTTCATCAGAGAGCTCCCCAACCTTAGCACCTTTAGCAGACATGAGGTTACTTGGGATTACACTTATGGCCAAATTGATAAGGCTAATTGCAACGATAACACAGTTTCTATTGTTACTTGCCATCTGTTCTGAACGTCCTGGGCTTGCCTTGCTGTAGCTGGGAGCTACTTCCACGGGGCCTGGGTACATCACTAGATGCCAATCCGGTTGCTTCATAGAGCTTGGCTTTAGCAAAAGCCATGGACAAATCAATTGGATCCACAGCTTTAACCAAATTCTTCAACTTAGGCTTCAAACCACTAATGAAGGCAGCTACATAATAAGACTCAGAAGCCTCAATTTCATTCACAATGCTAGCCCCTAGATTCTCAAACCTAGTCATGTAATCCTTCACAGTCGTCTCCTGCTTAACCTTATTGAATTTATCCACTATATCACTATCATCTTCATCACTATACCGAGCACATAAGGCCCTTGCAAAATCATTCCATGTAATGAAAGGTCTACTTCTCAACAAGCTATAGAACCATACCTCATGATCCCCAAGCAAATATACATCCGCAATTTGCACCTTTTCAGATTCATCAATGTGATAAAAATAGAAGTAACATTCACACCTCCTTAGCCAAGAGTGAGGTTGTTTCCCCTCAAATGCATCGATCTGTACTCGAGGTTGTCTATGGCTATGATTCCTGGTGTTGGAAGACTCCTCGTTGCTCCCTGAACGCTGCTGCAGCAACTGGTCAGGAGGTCTGTCCAAGTCAGTTACTCGTGGTCTAGTTCCAACATTCTAATTTGAAGATTGAGGGTAGCATCTGCTCATTGTTACCTTGCCTCTCATTAGAAACCAACACCTCCTGTCCCGATCTGAATTCTTTTTATTAACAGCAGTGTTCCCTCCTGAATTCTGGATGTTTTGCCCTTCCTCATTGATGGACCTCATCGGCTGAGTTGTCTTCATTAAGCTAGCAGGTAATAACAGATCAGGAATTGTCCTTCTAGTCTGCTCTCGATTCTCAGTCAGTTTCAGTTCGAGCTGCTGCATCTGCTGATCAATTCGCTGGTTAATCTTCTCCTCCAGATTTTGAGATTGTCGTACTTGATCTGAAATTTAAGCCTCCACCTGCTGAACTCGTTGATCAACCCTTTCTCCAATTTGTTGAGGTAAAGATTCAGTGACTAATTGCTTGAATTGAGCAAGCATTGATGCAAATTTACTGTCCAGCTGAGCATTTGTCACCCAATCTTGTCCAGTTGCATCGCTACTGCCAACACCAACAGCATTGGCTGATCCAGTAGCGGCTCATGCTATTGCTGATCTGGTGGTGAGACCACCGATCAAGGGATTGTCGCTTGTATCCATTAATTTGTAAATCGAACGAAGCTTCGATACCAATTGTTACGTTTATGATAGATTCACAAACGTAAGCTAAGATTAAGAGAATATGGGATGAGAAAGAAGTGAAGGAGATGAGAAAATAGAAGAGTTAGATAAGAGAAAGAAGTTAATCTCAAAGAGATAGTTAATGTCATTGAATGAGAGCAACATTACATAAAATCAGCTCTTAAAATCGAGCTTGACACAAGAGAAGCAAACTCTAACAAACTAATGCTTTTCCCGCCAAAAACATTTTTACCCGAGCCAATCCTAACTAAAATTTGGCGCCCAAATACTAATTCGAATGTTTACAAGTAAAAGCACCTTATTACATTAAATCAACGATTAAGAGAACATAACATGTTTTTTGAAAGACTTATAGTCGAAGACAAGTTTGGACCACTTGTATGCTAAGACTATAAAGTGACACCTTAGATGACTTGTCTTGGTCATGTGGATGGTGATCCAAAAGTGTTATGTTAGTGTGTTTAATAAGATTGACATACTGCGTTGGACCATATGAGTTGCTTGTTTCTAGACTACTATCGGAGATGAGTGATTCATGTTGTACTGTTTAAACGACGACTCTAAATCCTGAGAGTATTTTGGACTTGTGCATGGAGCGTTAGTTACTTTGGTGTACTATAAGTAAGGTCTAAACACATGACTGAACTCCAACGTACACTGGGCAAGTGGCGTGAAGTGTGACAAGGATTAGGCATTCAATAGGGAATTTATAGTCTCTTATGAGATACAGATGTCCCCTTAGTTGATTCGCATATATTTAAGTAGTTCGGAATCTTTGGCTAAAGTATTTCAAGTGTTTGACATTTGAAATTTATACTACGAATATGTTCAAGTATAAATGAAGTATTCGGCGAAGGGCGAGTCAGTGACTAATGGAGAAGCTGTGAGAAGGATAATGGAAGTAGTTATATTTATCCTTTGTCATGGATATCTAGTGGAGGGGTTGTTGTCATCGATGCAGTCTATTAGGAAAATATCGAATGAATGGTTTAAGTCTGAAATGCAGTGAGATTTATTTAGTGGAATTAAGTCTCATTAAAATGGTAATTAAACTATATCATGAGATGATTAATTAACCCATTTGGAGCTAGATTTAAATTGTCCCCGAGGTCCCTGCACAAGCCTCTGTATTTGTTGACATCGAAAAAATATTAAAGAATTCATGAGATTAATTATTTATCCATGAGATGGGTAAATTAATTTTGCCAAACATTATTCATAAGATGAATAAAAATTAAAAAAATTATGAAATAAATAATTTTTAAAAATTTAAAATTTATAAGATGAATTTTTATATGTAGGATACAAAGTAAAAAAAAAAAAAAAAAAATTCACTACCCATATTTGTAATCCGCGTATGCTATGTCGAGCGTTGGTTCGTGCTGCTGGGCGATATGCATGCCACAAGGCGGGTCAATCACGGCCCGCCACATGGCACGCACTTGCATAATAAAAAAAGTGGTTGAAGGCGCGGACCAATCCAGGACCGTCACATGGCACAGATGTATTGGCTGAAACACGCGTTTTTGAGCTGTTAGCGATATGGTGTCTTTTTGCAAATATTTTTTTAGATCCCACATCGAATTTTATTCTATTTGTTGCTCCGGTAGTGTACTATAAATAAAGGTACCTATTCAGAGGTTTGACTTTCAATTGAAAAAAATTATTTAGGGTTTTTGGAATTGTTTCAGAAACCTAATTGGAGAGAAAAATTTTCGTTAAAATTTTTCTTTCCTAGTTAATATTTTTCGAAGCTCACCCTTCAGGCAATTTGAGGTCATTGCGTAGAAGATTGCGGGGGTCTCGATTTTTGGTATTCTTTTGAAGATTATTATTTCTTTCTGGTTTTCTTATATTTGGGCAATTCCACGTGCTTTTTCTTTCCTTCATTTTTGGTTTCGCTTTTCTATTTATTTATAGTATTCGTTATTATGTCTGTTTAAGTTTATGTATTGTTATGAATGTAGTAGAGTAAAAAGCCTACATATCTAAATTAAGAATTTAGATCTGTAGATTTAGATTATGAATTTAGATCTACAGATTTAAATTATGAATTTAAATCTATAGATTTAAAATTAGGAAGTTTAAATCAACACTAGGTTTAGAATTATGAATTCTGAATCTGTTTTGCTAAGTAAACTTTTAAACTTAGGGAGAATTTTTGAAATTCGTCCCAACAACCGGTGTTAGAGTAAAGGGATTTACAGAGATAACCTTATTCCCGAGAGCTCTCGCATGTGAGGTGTCACGAAGCGTGACTCTCCGGACCGGAGCATAAGCAGAGAGAAGAGTCTCGTACTCTAAGTACTCTAATAGGTGCCTACTGTTATGACCATAGTTGAGAACTGTGAACCCAATAGTCGGTATTAGAGTTTATTTTTCCAACAAGAGTTACTTTTTTCTGACAATTGGTATTAAAGTCAGTCTCTGATTGCATTCATAATATTCATAAATAGGTATAATAAGATCGAAATAATTAAATGTGCGGTTTAATAAAATGGAAATTTTATTACGAAAGAAAGGTTATTTTAAAGCAGTGATTTACATTGTTTAAATCAGTAAAGAATAAATTGTTAATTAAATTGTTTCTTTTACTATAACGATTTAAATTGTTTTAAATCGGTTAAGTGAATTAATATTAAACTAACTTATTTAAAGTAATGGCTTAAATTTTTTAAATCGTTAAAAGGGTTAATAGTTAACTAGGTTGTTTAAAATAATGGTTTGAATTTTTTTAAAAGGTTAAAAATTAATCTTTGATTCAGATCTGACAACCTACAATTTTGGATTACATAATATGTATAATGAGATTATGATTATTTAATCAAGATTTATGAAATCGGATAAAATTGATCTAATGAGATTTGATTCAATTAATTTTTATAAAATTGGATAAAGTTGATCTAATTAGATGAGATTCAATAAATTTTACAAAATGGATAAATTTGATCTACTGAGATTAGATTCAATTAATTTTTAAAATTAAAATATTGAATTATTTGTTTCTTAAAAAAAAAAATTTCTGACAACGTCAACGTTGAAGTCAACGAAAAGAAATTTTTTTATTTAATTTTAGAGGACATGTCGATGTCAGTATTGGTTTACATAATAATTACCAATTAGTTATTTTAATAATTAATTTATTTTCAGAATGAGAATCTAAATTAGGTTATGAGATAATTTAAGTTGTAAATCATTGTTACATTTCAAATAAAAATTAATTTGAAATTATTTTTTATATATAGATTCTAAAATTGACTATAAAATAGTCTAAGTCAATATTATTTTAAAAATAAAAATTAATTATTGTAATTAATTTAATTTTTGAATAAGATTCGTAAATAAACTATAAGATAGTCTAAATTTTAAGTTGCTATTGCTTCAAATAAAATTATTGTTTATTAATTTATTTAATTTTGGAATTAGATTATAAAAATAGATTATGAGATAATCTAAATTTTGATATTATTTTAAAGAAATTAAATTAATTTATTTAGTTTTAGAATGCGATTCTAAAAAAGTAGGTTATGAAATAATTTATGGTACCTTTATTTAAAAGGTAAAATTAATTAATTATTTTTATTGAATAAATTTAGAATGAGATTCTAAAGCAAGATTATGAGATAATTGATGTTGTAAAATGATAATATTTTGAATAAATAAATAAATTAATTATAGTTAATTTTTAGAACGAGATTCCTAAAGGGTGTTATGAGATAATCCATGTTATAAATGCAAGTTAATTGAAAATCACTAGTTTTAAAAAATAAAGTGGGAACGAGGTTTCAATTATTGTAACCTCACGGTCTCCATTACCGGTCTAGCCCGTATAGTCGATCGATAGACCTCCCCGCAGAGGATGTCAGTTTGCAGATTATCGGGGTTAGACTTCTATTGGGATAAACCAAAGTGGAAAGAAGCGATGCGACCACATTGCCGTGGAGTATTTCGTGTATTTGTATGGAGGTTTAAGTAATGGTTTACACTTGACTAGCGTGATGCATTGGCCTCCCCGAGGAGCTCTAATGTGTTATGTTAGAGACTAAGGTAAAGTGGTGAGTTAATCATATTTAGTAAGAATTACAAGAAAATTGGTTAATTAAGAATAGTTCTCATCTGAACTAGCTTCGTGCGACCTCGTTGCATGAAAGGAGTGGTGTGTTTGGGTCATCATTGTATGTATGATAGTACAGTTTGGTGGATATTTGACTTATTGTGTATGCTAAATTGAAAGAATAGATATCACTGCATTATACATGACTCTTGTTAGACAGTTATATGAATGTTTGCATTTACAGTATTTTGAATTAGATAGGACTGGTGAACTCACTTAATTACTAATGCATAATAAAACTCATTGGACCAAATTACTTTGCCTAGAAAAACCAAGTTGGACTTAGTTATTACTCACGAGGGACCTACTGGAAAGAAATGAAAAGGGAAAGGTTGGTATAGTAGCAACAAAGTCCATAAAGAAGTCGGCAAAAGGAAAGTGTTTCTTTTGAGGGAAGATTGGCCATTGGATGAAAAACTGCACTAAGTACTTAGCTTCTCTTAGAAAGACTACTAAGTCATCTGGTGAAGATATGTTGATATCTCACTCAGTTCAGCCATGCACAATTGAGAGTCCACCAGGTTCTTGGTGTGTGGACTCAGGCTCAACTGACCATGTCTGTAATATGTTACAGGGGCTCAGGCTAACCAAAAGGTTGCATGATGGGGAGCTATACCTGATGTGTCATGGATAGTACAACGGTAGTAGTCTTAAGTATAGGAGATGTTAAGTTAGTCTTTAGGGTTCGAGTTTTTGATTTTAAAAGACTGATTATTTGTAGCTGCTCTGCACAAGAATTTGATTTCTGTAACTTGTTTTATGAATAATTGTTATGTAGTTGATTTTGATTATGAACCTTTAATACAAGAAATAAATTTGGAAAATATACTTGTATAGATGGTTTATTCATGTTGTTTATTGATCAAAACTCTTATATTTGTTTAAAAGAATCTAACACAAGCTCACTTGTTCGATCTCCTAAAAGAAATCACCTTGAAAGGGATATTGCCGTATACATGGCACCAACATTTAGGTCACACTAATTTGAACAAGATCCAACGACTGGTAAAAGATAGAGGCTTTGGACTTGAAGCCATTACCAGTCTACGAATCCTGTATATAAAGAGAGTTGACCAAGTCCTGTCTTTAAGAGTAAAGGCAACAGGGTTGGTGATTTGCTTGAGCTGGTTCACATAGATGTATGTGGACCATTACATGTTCAGGCAATACGTGGGTATGAGTACTTAATCACATTAGTGATGATTACTCAAGGTATGGACATGTTTACCCAATGGGACATAAGTTGGACATTTTAAAAAATTCAAAGAGTAGAAAGTTGAAGTTTAAAAGCTATTAGGTAAACAAGTTAAGTCACTTCGATCAGATCGAGGTAGTGAATATTTTTCGGTTGAATTTATGGATTTCCTAACTGCAAATGAGATAAGATCTCAGCTTTCTGCTCTGGGTACACCGCAGCAGAACGATGTTGCAAATAAAAGAAACAAGGACGGTCTTTTCTATAGTTTTTGATTAAAAAGGTTTTTGTAAATACAATGCAAAATACTTAGAGAAGAATGTTGCAAGTAAACTACAAAAACAAAAAATAAAATAGTATTATAAGAATTAAAAGAAAATGACACTAATTCTGAACTGCTAAATGCAACTCAAGACATAGTGGATGCATTAGATGCACCTTTTAATAGGAATGAGAATGTTCCAGCTATACGAGAGCTTCGGTGTGGTGCGAGGGTTGTCAGGACACCTGACAGGTTCGTAGCGGGAACTTTTAGTGGTTGACCGTGGCATTGAATCTGATCCTTTTGGTCACAATGAAGCAATTAAGTCTTATAGTTTTGAGCAATTGGTTGATTACGAACCATGCGTGTACAAACGACATTAAGAGAAAGTAGCGACTTTCTTAGTATTGTATGTCAAACAATATACTACTCATTAGGAATGATGCGGGGGGTGTCATTAGCTGTAAGGACTTGGTTGTTATGATAGCTCAATATAAAGGATATAGGAGAAACCAGCTCTACTCTTAGGATTAAGCTTCTTTGAGGTCGTAAGAGTAGGATGTTGGGTCTTCCTCTAGCCATTTATATTGACAAAATGTTGTCAAGGTATTGCATGGAGGACTCTAAGAAATATTTTTTTTTAACCTTTCAGGCATGGAGTCCCTTTTTCTCTTTAGAGCAGTGTTTTGTGGCACCTCAAGAGGAAGAATAGTTGAGGAATATTCCATATGCTTTGCTAGTGGGAGCCTCATGTATGTCATGCTGTGCACGAGACTAGATATTTTCTATGCTGTGGTATAGTAAGCAGGTGTTAGTCTAAATTGGTTGCGATGCACTAGGTGGCAATGTAGCATTTTCTCTAGTACTTAAGAGGGACTAGAGATTATATGCTGATCTTTCAAAGTGATGATCTGGTTCCAGTTGGATATATTGTTTTAAGACTTCCAGACAAATATATATGCCAGACGTTTGACATCCAGGCATGACTTTACCCTTGGAGTAGGAGCCATCAGTGGGAGGAATATCAAGCACTATTGTATTGCTTACTTCATAGAGGCAAAATATGGTGTAGCCTTAGAAGCTGCATAAAGGGCATGTTGGTTCAGATTAAATAATTAACCTTGTAGACTAAAGAGATGGGTATAAAGCTTGTCATAAATTGTATTTAGGACAAGTGAGAGATTGTTAGGAATAGAGTTCTAAAATCCAAATTTATTCTGCTAATATTATTTTATTAAAGAATAAAATTAAAGGTTTCAGTCGTTTCCTTATTAATTTTGTGTAAGCGAGCATTTATACTGCATGTGATTTTCCTTTTCGGAAATATCCATGAGTTAGGTGTAGTCCTCAAACTACAATTTATATGTTTGTTCAAAGTGGTATATAAGATTAACTCACAGATAGACATAGAACGAATGGTATGGATTATTTTTTAAAAGACTCGTAGTAGAAGAAAAGTTTGGACCACTTGCATGCTAAGACTATAACGTGACACTTTAGATGACTTGTCATGGGCATGTGGATGGTGATCCAAAAGTGTTATGTTAGTATGTTTAATAAGATTGACACACTGAGTTGGACCATGTGAGTTGTTTGTTTCTTGAGTACTATCGCAGATGAGTGATTCATGTTGTACTGTTTGAATGACGGCTCTAAATCCTGAGAGTATTCTGGACTTGTACATGGAGCGTTAGTTACTTTGGATGTACTATAAGTAAGGTCTAAACACATGACTGAATTCTCACATACACTGGGTAGCGGCGTGAAGTGTGACAATAATCAGGTACTCAATAGGGAATCTACAGTCTCTTATGAGATACAGATGTCTCCTTAGATGATTCGCAAATATTTGAATAGCTCAGAATCTTTGGCCAATGTATTTCACGTGTTTGACATTTGGAATGTATACTAGGAATATGTTCAAATATAAATAAAATTATTCAGTGAAGGGCAAGTCGGTAACTAATGGAGAAGCTGTGAGAAGGATAATGGTAGTAGTTATATTTGTCCCTTTGTCATGGACATCTAATGGAGGGGTTGTTATCATTAATACAATCTATTAGGGAAATATCGAATAAATGATTTAAGTCTGGAGTGCAGTGAGATTTATTTAGTAGAATTAAGTTTCATTAATTGGTAATTAAATTATATCATGCGATGATTAATTTAACCTATTTGGAACTAGATTTAAATTGTCCCTGAGGTCCCTCCTCAGGCCTCTGTATTTGTTTCCGTCGAAAAAATATTAAAGAATTCATGAGATGAATTATTTATCCATGAAATGGGTAAATTAATTTAGCCAAATGTTATTCATAAGATAAATAAAAATTAAAAAATTATGAAATAAATAATTCTTAAAAATTAAAATTTATAAGATGAATTTTTATATGTAGGATACAAAGTAAAAAAAAAAAAAAAAAAAAAAAATTCGCTGCCCATATTTGTAATGCGCGTATGCTATGTCGCGCGTTGGTTCGTCCTGCTGGACTATCCGCGTGCCACAAGGCGGGCCAATCACGGGCCCGCCACGTGGCACACACTTGCAAAATGAAAAAAGGTTGAAGGCGTGGACCAATCCAGGACCGCCACATAGCAGAGTTGTATTTGCTGAAACACGTGTTTTTGAGCTGTTAGCGATACGATGTCGTTTTGCAATTATTTTTTCAGATCCCACATCGAATTTTATTTTATTATTTGCTCCGGTAGCCTACTATAAATAGAGGTACCTATTCAGAGGTTTGGTAGTCAATTAAAACAAATTATTTTAGGGTTTCTTGAATTATTTCAGAAACTTAATTGGAGAAAAAAATTTTCGTTTAAATTTTTCTTTCCTAGTTAATTTTTTTTGGAGCCCACCCTCCAGGCAGTTCGAGGTCATTGTGTAGAAGATCACGGAGTCTTGATTTTTGGTATTCTTTTGAAGATTATTATTTCTTTCTGATTTTTTTTATATTGGAGCAATTCCAGGAATATTTTCTTTTCTTCATTTTTGTTTTCATTTTTCTATTTATTTACAGTATTCGTTATTATACCTGTTTAAATTTATACATTATTATGAATGTATTAGAGTAAAACACCTGTAGATCTAAATTAAGAATTTAGATCTGTAGATTTAAAGTATGAATTTAAATATGTAGATTTAAAATTAGAAATTTTAAATCAACTCTAGGTTTATAATTATGAATTCTAAATCCGTTCCGCTGCATAAACTTTATAAGCTTAGGGAGAATTTTTAAAATTCGTCCCAACAACCGGTATTAGAGCAAAAGGGTTTATAAAGAAAATCTATTCCAGGGAACTTTGGTACGTGAGGTGTCACGAAGTGTGACTCTCCGGCCACGGGCTTAGCTAGAGAGATGAGTCTCCTACTCTAAGTGCTCTAATAGGTGCCTACTGTTGTGACCATAGTTGAGAATTGTGAACCCAATAGTCGGTATAAGAGTTTATTTTTCCAACGAGAGTTATTTTTTCCAAACAGAAAATTTCCCACTCAATCAAATAAAATGTCATAGAGTGAGCATATTTAAAGGGCTCTCTAACTTTATTCACATCAACCATAATATTTAACTCCTCTAAATAATACTAAACATATGAATAAAATTAAATAAGTACCATGTTAGCAATTTACTTTTACTAACATTACTTAATCCCTTAAAAGGTTGGAATAATTCAATGCGCATCGAATCACATTTTAGAAATGATTATCATATTATTCTTATTAGAATGTCATCCTCATAAATTATTTATATTTATTAAATTTTTAAATAAAAAATTTCTCATGTAAGACTACCGACATCCGCATGTCCCAACCAAATTATGTTTTAAGATAAATAATTCAGCAATTAATTAGATTTTAATCTCATTACATCAGAATATATTACATAAATGAATATCCAATTGTGACGAATATTCATTTTGATATTGTGTATATCTAAATCGCTCAACTATTTGAATATGTAACTATTTTAGATCATTTAAGAATATACACCTACTCAATTTAATTAAAATTCACCCTAAGTTTAAACAATTTTAAATTTTCATGAAATAACAGTCTCTTTATTAAATACTTTTACTAACAATGTTCATGCCATTCTTTCCTCTAATGAAATTCTCAATGTCATTCGAACTATTATTATGCTTGATATTGACCTATGCCAAATATGAACATAATTAGAGGCTGCCTCCAATATATATTATTGGGGAATATTTCAAAAGTAATTTCCTAAAATTAACCAAAGCAGTGCATTGGAACAAATTTAAAATTAATAATTCTAAATCTAAGGACATCTAAACTAATATATTCATAATAACATAGAATTTCAAAACATAATAAACAAGAAATTAAAGCATAAACAAAAATGCATAAATTGAAGAAAAGCTTAAAAAGGATTAAGTAAAACTTGGAATGTCAACCACAAATGTCACTTAGAAAGAACTGTTGAGACCGCGAGATCTTCTCCGCAATGAGCATCAACTAAAAAAAAAAAAAAAAAAAAAATTCCTAAAGGAAAATTTCAATTTTGCCTTTTTAATTCTCCATTTTTTTTTTTTTCCAAATTTTCAAATGTTAAACTCAATTTCAAAAAACTCCTACTTATAATAGGCTACTGGACATAAAGAAATCGCAATTCATGAGGTCGGATGTGCAAAAAACTCATTAAAAAACTGTTTAAAACGCTACACACCTAGCTTCTCAGACCAGTCAAAGTCGACACGTGTCAAATTTTAATACGTCCATGGGGATTCACGCGAACTACATCAAGCCAGGGCGCGACAGGTGGCTATTAGTGTTAGGCGTAGATAGCTGCTTGAGTTGGAATTAATGGCCAGTGCACGACAAGTGGCCACAAGCATGCCGTACAGTGGAGAAAGCATTCCTTTTAGCTCTTTTTGTTTGTTTAGTGTGTGAGTGTGATCACAGTAAATACGAATTAAATAAACATGCAAAAAGGAACTCGTGGCAACATGGGGAGCGAGCCTAAATTTTGGACCGCACATGTTTAACCTCAACCAATCACCTTCTTGAGGAAAGGGAATGGTGTTTTTTGGTGAATCCAATTTCAGTTTGCAATTAACTGTGAATTCTTCTTATGCTCCAATTAAAGAGACTTTTAAATTTTGGTGGATTTTTTTTATTTAAGTATGAAAGAAAATTAAAGGGATATGGACTTAACTCGAGCGTCAGTTACAGCGACGGAGCAAAGCATATAGATATCTTTCTTTGTACACTTAAAAGGTAGAAACTGGGTTGGAGACAAACTCAGAGCTCGACAGTCTACCTACTTGCCCAAGACAATCAGATTTTTAGGCCAGGTACCCTGGACTTGTAGTAACTCAAATGAGTTAGAGTTCGACAAGATTTAGATGAAGTAAACTATATCTGGGTTACTAGACAAGGCACAATGCAATCAAGTTCAAGTCTTGGCTGTCAAGGCCCCTTAAACAATAACGCAAATCTAAGTTCACCTAACTTATTAAGTATTGACACTAGTATTAAGACCAATGCAATCAAGGTTAAGCATTGGCCATCAAAGCCCTAAACGAACGCCTGAATTCTCAACTTTTTAATTGTGAGAACAGTTTAAAATAGAAGGTTCATACCTGAAACCCAAAGAATTGCTTTACTATGAAGAAACCAAGTGCAATGATGATCTACATTATGCTAAGCTAGGATAAATTTGCTACTCACAGGTAAAGAGCACAAGTATGCTGTAAAGAAACTTGAAGAAGTGTGAATCCCCACTCACTACTATATTTAGGACTTGCATCTTTAGGAGAGTTTTCAAGCCAATAATTAAGGCCTAATACTCAGCCATATTTTTAGAACATTTTCCTACCAAGGTGACAACAAGCTTAGTGATGATCCTAGCAGGGGATTCAATCATAATTCCTACTTCGGCACATGATTTGGTCCTTGAACCAATAAAATATAGTTTCCAAGGGACCACTTCAATCAACTCACTTGGGTCATATAGCCTGTGTTAGTTTGAATATTTGGATGGTTAGTTAAGAAGTTCGCTAGAGCTTGACCCTTCACTTACTTTTACGACTCATAGATTAATTCAAACTGAAGTAGAGCAATACTCCACTTATTTAATCTTCATCTCATCAAACGTTTATATAACATGTACTTAAAGACATCTATCTAAGCAAACACATATATGGTAAATGCTAAAAAGTAGTGTCTCAAATTTACAGATGCATAATACAAAGATAGACACAATTTCTCAATGGAAGAATATTTTATTTCACACTTATTTAAACAACGGCTTAGATAGAGAACAACCTACTCATACCTTGGTCATTGTCTTATAAAAGTAGACAACCAATTGACTCATTAGAAGTAGATACATAAATCTTCAACTGTTTGCTCTGCATAGGTGGGATCAACACTAGTGGTCTGATCAAGTCATCCTTGATGGCCGCAAAAGCTACTTGGTGTAGATTCTCCCACTTGAAGTCCTTTTTAGACTTGAGTCTCAGTAGTGGAGAGAAGACTTTATTCTTTACAATGACATTTGAAATGAAACGTCTTAGGAAATTAACTAGCTGCAAGAAGCATTAGAGCTCCTTTTTGCTCGAAGGTGGTTTGGCCTCTAAGAATGGCCTTAGTTTTGTTTATATCAACCTCAATGCCCCTCTGGTGCATCAGTGGGTTCATCTTGAGGTTGTGGTTCCTCATTCAAAAATCCTCCAAGTGTTTAACTTGGGACTTTGATTTGATCGTGATGTCATCTATGTAGACTTTCATGGTCTTGCCAATAAGGTCATGAAAAATCATTTTCATTGCTCTTTGGCAAGTGGTGCCAGCATTCTTTAGTCCAAAGTGGCATCGCCACCCATTCAAAGGTTCTTATTGACCCAGGACATGTAAATACAGTTTTTTTGGTATCCTCCGAAGCAATAATGACTTGGTAATGCCCACAATTGCCATCTATAAAAGACAATAGCTCATGCCTTGAGACTGAATCATTCAAAGCATCAGCTATAGGCATAGGATATTCATCCTTCGGGGTGGCTACATTTAGATTTCTGAAATCAATACAAACTATAATTTTGCCTTTTTTTTTTTTTTAATAACATGAGCAGTATTTTCGAAGCACTCAATGTACCTTGTTGTTAAGATGAATTTGGTCTTTAAGAATATCTTAGTTTTCTCTTTGACCAAATCTATAACTTCTTAGGACATTCTTCTATGGGCATGAATTATGGGCCTTGAGCCTAGCTTGATAGGAAGCCTATACTGAACCACCTTTCTGTCTAGGCTAGGAATCTCGTGCTGGTCCTAAGGAAAGCAGTCCTTGAACTTGAGGAGCAAGGTCATGTACTACTTTCTCTGCATTAGAAGGTAGAGCACTCACTAATTAGGCCTTGGATCTTCTATAGAGCCAAAATTAACCTTAAGGAGAGGGTCTTGAACTTCATCTGTCATGTCCTCCAAGTTAACCTCAAGGAGAGAGTCTTGTACCTACTGGAATTTGAAGCCATTCTCAGACATTAATGGTTGCTCTGCCCACATTTGATCCTTAGCACGCCAAGCCACCAGCTTTGTAATGGCTGAGGGAATGGCCCTTCGGGCCTTCAATAAGAAGTCTTGTCTTCCTTCCATAAGGTTTTTTGCCCGCCGTAAAGGTCTTCTTCTTTAAGAAGGGCTCTTATGCATCCCCATAAGTCAGAGACATCTAAATCGACATTTGTTTGATCAACCTTAGCTTTAGTGAACGGGCTCTACAGAATGGCTATCAATTCTTCATGTTGGGTGATTTGAGGAGGGGTCCTTTTCGTAGTTATATGTCCCATGCCATCCTCGTAGAACTTTGCCTCAACAAAGTTGGAGTAAGCCATGATTGGCTTGTTGTTTTCTATGACAACCTCATATTTGTTAAGGTTTCAGAAGATTAACAATTGGTGAAGTGAAGAAGGGATACAATAGTTGGCAAGTAGCTAATCTTTCCCAAGCAAGGCATTATAACTTGAGGTGGTATCCACTATAAAGAAGGCTGTTAGCTTACTCATGCTGCCAACATGGTTATTAAAACCCCGATTCTTGGAATATTACGATTTTGCAATTCCACCATTGTTGACCGATCTGAATCCTAAGTAGAATTTTAATTTTGTAGAATCTTACGATTCATTCATATTACATGAAATTAATGGAAAGAATTATAATATGATTTTATGATTTTACAATTCTACCAATCCAGCCTCGACTATACTAACGTATATAAATAAAAAAGTTAAAATGTTAAAAAAGCACATATTATAAATCAAATTACTTTATTAGTTTGAAGTAAAAGAAAGTTAATTGAGTGTTGTACACTTTCAAGGAACTTAAATTAAGTTTAGTTTTATATTTTAACATTAATATAAAGTTCGACTAGTATCATCTATCTTAAAAACTCTCATGATTATTATATTATAAAATGGCACATCTATGTATTATTAATAATTTAATGAATTATATATCTGATATTAATACAAAAAATAACTAAAATATATATTTAGTAGATTCTTATGATTCTTGGTTTAATTCTACGATTCCGATTCTCGAAGTCTCTACCGATTCTAAGTGGAATCCCTGATTCTAACAACCTTGGATGCCAATAGTTAATTCAATCGGGACAACCCCTTCAGACTCGATGTTGGCCCTGAAAAGCCACAGATTACCACATCTGAAGTTATCAAGTCATCTCGAGATTTATCAATAACTCCCAACATGTAAGAAGGCAAAACATTGATGGCCGCCATTATCCACTATGAACCTATAAATCAAGATTCCATCAAATCTGGATTTGATGTGTAGGGGCTTAATGTGCTTGTAGGGCGGTGGTAGGACCATCAAACATCATCTTCATCACATCAGGAATGTTATCGGTTGACTTGGATGTTGGGGTTGTAACTTTAAAAGACAAAGGATCGGAATTACCTTTAGGGTCTGTTACTTCAACCACATGCTCCACCCGGGGATCTTCCTCTTTTCTACTGCATCCCTTTCGAGGCTCCGTTGTGCCTCAGTTTTCATGAATGCCAAGGTTTGGAGCAAGGCAGTTTCTGACATGTAGGAGCAAAGTAGTTTCTGACATCAACTTGTTTAAGAAGTGACCTAAATAATATCTGGATGACCTAGCTTGCCTATTTCTCAAGGCTGCCATCTATTTGCATGTCCTAATCCTAAGGTTGATCTTTTGGTTCAACCTCAAGGGTTTGAGACTCCTACATTGGTTTGAGGAAGTCTTCCATGTGGAAGTCGGTCTTTGTATCAAACCATGTTAGAGTGACATGGTCCAGAGGTTTCACTAAGTTGTTGCGGAGGGGAATGTAATCCTCCTCACCTTAGATGTTCTTCGAGCCCACGGATTCTTGGCAAGCTAGTTCCACCAAGATTCTTTTTCTTCAATAGACGAGAAATGAGCCCACCTCTCGAGCTTCTTATGTGGCTCACCTTAAGCATTGGTAGCTAAAGGTCTTGATTCACATTTTGGATCTTCAAGATCCATGGACTCAGTACACTTGTCCTCGTGGCCACTGTCATCTTTATTAGAATCCTTGGCCAAACACGTGTTAAGTAAAGCCCTATGTTTTACTTTTGTCTCTCGAAGAATCCTCCTTTTTTGAGTTCATGTAAGGTTCGAAGGACCATTATATTCTTGCTGAAGCTGGTTTTTCCTCCATAAGTTACCAAAGCGAACCCCTAAAGGTTGTTGTGGTCCCTGACTGGTGTTCACTTCAGTTAGGTGATATATGCCCAGTTTTCATGATCGGTTGAACCTTTGAAGTGAGACCACGAGTTGGTCTAGCAAACGAGGCCTTCTTAGAACACCTGGGTTTTTCTTCAGATATATGTCCAGCTTCTTCATTTCAAATAATAGCTTGTGAGCATAACCTCAATAAAGGTCATGATTAAGGCGTATAAGCCTTCTCATTGCATCTTTCTTAGTGGCGAAGATGGTCTGTTAGTGATCATTAATGGATATTTCCATGATTGAGTTTTCTTTCTCATTTGTCGAGTTGCTTCTTCAAGAACCTCTTAAAGATGGCACAATCATGCATTAAATGCTCCATGATAAGCCACTTGCAGAACTCATCTGTTAACGCTGCAAAAGTTTGGGAGAACCTAAGCTCCACTTGCTCAAGCAATTTGTCAAATAAGGAATTGGCTACAGCCAATCATTCCTTATCCCTACTCACCATGCAAAGAGGTCTACCATTAGTTTGGTGAACACAAATATTTCGAGGCTTGACTACCTACATTACGTTCACTTGAACAGGACTAAGAAAGGGGTCACTATCAACACCCATCTGTCCTTCTTTTGGGAAAATTAATTCCCTTTCCTTAATGGCATATTGAACCATGTTTTTAGAAGATTACGTAGTTCTTCGTTGGGTGAGTAAATGAATCATGCCATTTACAACATACGTTCTCCTTTAGTGTATTGGGGTCAAGTCTCTTGTGTTTCCCTTTAATCTTGAGCTTACTATTTACTTCAAGCTAATCAAATATAATGTCAGCTCTTGAGAGGTCAAATGAGTACTTTTTCAAGTCCAAGGACTGATTTGACTTCTTGGCTTTAATATCTTCTTTACTAAAGGATTACAAGCCATAGGAGGTGCCTTAACGTATCCAACGACATCAATTTCATATGAAGGATCTTTCTCCTCATCAATCAGATCATGTATGTAGGTTCCTTACATGCTATTTGCTTAAGACTTTCCTCCTTTAAGACATCCTCATACCTAGCGGCACATTCTGCCAGCTGAAGGAGAGTTGTGAAGTAGTAGCCTTCAAACTTCTTCTTGAACTTAATGCTCAAGCCATTTAAAGCCAGCTTGGCATATTCAATCGCAAGAAGAGCCACTGTGAATTTTAAGTTGGCTCTTTTGAACCTGTTAATGTAATGATCTACGGATTCACCTAACTTTTGTGTCATTCAAGCCTTGTCTGACATAAAGTGACACTGGATTTTGCTCTAGGGAGTTCTCAAGTGGGGACCTGATTGAGGCCAAGCCTTCTCATTCTTGTGGTTTAAGGGTGCTAGATCTCCTTGTTCTGACCATTGATGAATTGTTTTAGACTATAGTTTGATAATCCAAGATCGGGTTAAAGACAATACGTCTTATGTTAAGCCTTCTATTGTGGTCCCCAAAAGGCATATTTTCTTCTTTTGTTTGCTAAGGGTGTGAATGTGGTTGCCATAAATACAAATCAAACAAAGATGTAAAAATGAAAAAAAAAAAAAGACTCGCAGTGACGTGGGAACGGGTTGAATTCTATATTGCACTTGTTTGACCTCAACCAATCACCTTCTCAAGGAAAAGGGACGGTGCTTTTGGTGAATCCGAATTGAGTTTGCTATTAATTGTGAATTCCACTTATGCTCCAATTAAGGAGATCTTTTACATTTTTGTTGATTCTTTATATAAGTGTGATGGAAAATTAAAGGGATATGGACCTAACTTAAGTGGCAGTTATAGTGACGGAGCAAAACTAACAGAGACATATCCTTGTACATTTAAAAGTGAGGAACTGGGGTGAGTCAAACTTAAGAGCTCAACAATCAACTTACAAGCTTGGGTCAATCAAATTTTTTTTTTTTTCGCTGGCACCCTTGATTTGTAACAAGTTGAATGAGTTAGAGTTTAACAAGATTTAGATGGAGCAAACCATATCTGGGTTATCGGATGACGAACAATGCAATCAAGGTCAACCCTGGTCCTTCAAAGCCCTTAAACGATCACATAAAATATGTTCATATGACTTATTAAGTAGTAGCACGAGTGCTAAGACCAACGCAATCAAGGTGAAGCCTTGGCTGTCAAAAGCAACGCCTCAATTCTCAACTCGTCTATTGTGGGAATAGATTAAAATATAAAGTTCATACCTGAAACCCAAATAACTGTATTACTTTGAAGAAAGCAAGTACAATGAATCCACGTTATATCACTATGCTAAGCTAAGCTTGGCTTAGTTTCACGACTCCCAGGTAAAAGCACAAGTGTGCCATAAAGAAACTTGGATAATCTTGTATGGTGGTGCTAGACAATTTACAACTATCATAGTGTCTCTTATTTGTAGAAAATGAAAATAACTACTACATCATACTTTTCTAGAATTTACTTCCCACATTTGCCTTAAAGCTCCTTTGGCGCATTGAATGGGCAGTTAACGTGC